>PVLD010011770.1:0-63638 GCA_004027595.1 Dinomys branickii
GGAAGGGAAGGGAAGGGAAGGGAAGGGAAGGGAAGGGAAGGGAAGGGAAGGGAAGGGAAGGGAAGGGAAGGGAAGGGAAGGGGAAGAATATTTCCATAGGATGAAATGGATTTGAACCTGAAGATTCAGAATACTTCCATTGTTACTGGGAAAATAGAGACTTGGTCTACATAGTTAAACTTACATATATTCAACCAAAGGAATGAATAATAGCATATAAAAAGACAGGTATTACACTGGCCTCAGGCATTTGTTGTGCAGTACTAAATTATAAACAACAATGCTTATAAAAATCTTAGAAGAAAAACTGTGACCCGTCTATCTTTTTTTTTGAGACAGAGTCTTACTATGCAGTTTGGGTTGGCCTTGAGCTCATTTAGTAGCCCAGGCTGGTCTCAAACTTGCAACGATCCTCATTCTTCAGCCTCTTGAGGGATGGGATTATAGGCATGCACTACCATGATAAGCTTTGGCCCATCTAATTTGAAGGCAAAACATGTGTGTTTACAGGGTCTGAAAGTATACTATTTACTTTTCCTTTCTTGAAGTGAGACAAGGGAAACACTCAAGATAGAAAAAAATTAAATATTTTATATTTTTAAAGTTAAGTGATAGGGACTCAAGAGTGATATAGTCATCTAAAAGATTGTTTCAAAGACAATAGAAAAATTTTCTTAAATATGAAAAATTATATTAAACGTGAAACATATTCTTTTGGAAAAGTCTCTTTAGGAATCTTTGAAGAGTAATCTGTTAATATAAGGCAAAAGATTTATACGCTCTGAAAAGAAACTAGAGTATAATCTGTTAATATAAAAGACTGAGATTTAAAGGAATCTGATTGTATGAAATGCAATATAGTATCATGTTACTAGTCAATGAGAGAAAAATACAGAATTAATTGTTGATAACAGATAAAATATCTAAATTAAAAATCTTTAAACAATATCAGATGCTTATTATATATATTAACACAGAAAATAAAAATTTAAAGAATTATATAAAGATATTTATCAAAACAGCTATAACTTCATACAATAAGCACATCAGAATTCTCCTATCTCAGGGAGATTCGAAAGGATGCAAATCAAAATAACAATATTTTATCTCCAGTACGAAGTTGCAAAATCCTGACTAACTGTGGTACACAGTCCTTTGGAGGGTTCCCTCTAAAGAATTTTCATTCACATTTACATTGAACCAAATTCTGAAAACAGTCAAATAATGTCTAAAAAAATCATTTTACTCCAAATTGTAATGAAGAAACCAATGTTAAAAACAAAAATCAATGAAGTAACAAATATATATATATATAGTGAGGTTCATCTAGTTTGTGTTGGTTTGGGGGATATTGTGTAAGGTGAAACAATAACATCCAGGACACATACTTTATATAATTATTTATAATAGTCAACCAAAGAATGATTTACAAAAGAGTGCAGGAAACCTGTCTACACACTAAGACCAAGGAATCCAGTCGAGGGCCTGGATCGCACAGTAATGTCCTGCATGAGTCCAGCTGAAGACCTAGAGCTCATAACAATGCCTCCCACGAATCCAACTGGAGGCCCAGAGACCCCAACAATGTCTCAGGCACTCTTGTTTCACTGATCTGTGCTGGGAAGGCCCAAAGGTCAGTAGTGGAATCTAGGAAGTCTCTGCCAGTGGGATGAAGGATCTGTGCTAGCAGGCTGAGGGATCTGCACTGGAGCCAGGAAGAGATGCTCAGAAGAACCAGAGCTCCCCGAAAGTTACCACAGCCGTCCTCAGCAACAGTGAGGTCCTGAGCTCCTCTGGTGATCAAGATGGCTGAGTTCCCTTCAGAGAAGCCAATGCAGCAAGCTTTTCCAGGAGACCGGCAGTGCACCATCTTCCTCTCTGGAGACAGGAAGCGATGCTCAAAGTGAGGACCAGAGCTCCCCCTAAGTGAACTGGAGATATTCTCAGTGCCAACAAGGTCCTAAGCTCCTTGAAGGATGAAAACAGTCGAGTTCATCAGGAAATCCAGCATGATGAGCTCCTCCAAAACATCCAACATCTCCTTAGAGCTTCTACCAGCTCCCAGTAGCCTCTCTCAGCTCCCAACAGCCTTTCTCTGCTCCCAGCAGTCTACTTCTCCTTCTCCAGTTCTGCCTCTTATGCTGCTGGCAACAATCCTCAGGTGGACCTTGCATACCCAGCACCACGCTTACTCAGTTCAGCTAAGGGTTATCAGTTGACCACCAGTGGTCAATCCACCACATAGTTTTACTTTTAACAGTGCAAAATTAGAGACAAAATACTACTGGAGAGAAGGGCTATAGAAATCATATTCTATATGTGGAGTATGACATTATATAGTTATTATGGATATGATTTTAAAGAGTTATAATTACACTAAAATATTTGTGAAAAACTGCTAACATCAGTAAAGTTTGAAACATAATTTTGTAGTCCATGCTATCACAAATATATAAAAACGCATATAAAATTTCAGGAACAACACACGCCAAGATAGTGACCTCATTGACTAGAGCATGTCAAATTATAGGTGATTTCTGCTTTTTAATAGCTTTGGGTGTGTTCTAAATTTCCTATTTCCAAAATTTATTGTTTTAATGAAGGGGAACCAAAATATAAATACTAGAGAAAAAGAAGCTATTGTTTTTTATGTTTCCAGTTTCTTCTATTTTTTTAGGCCACCTCAAAGACTGTGGTAGTTTTATAATTGAATCTCTAGCTCTTTCACTCCCCTGAGAGATAATCTTTCTGAGACTTGAGAATAAAAATGGTTTTATATTTTCACACTACCTCCTCACCTGTCTTGGTTTTCAATTTTCTCCTGACCATGTTTGCTCTCTTTTCGCCACACTGGAGATCATTCTTGTTGAAGAAGGTGGAAGCCAAGTAGGAGTTGATTAGTCTTGTTTCCTTTCCATCATCTGTTAACAACTGCACCATCTGCCACCAGCAGACTGCCTTCCTTCATCTCCTTGCTCTGAACTGAATAAAAAGAAAAAAGTCCATTATTTTGTCTTCAGAAAGTTTTGCAAACTTGAACTCATTTTGAGCCCTCACCTGTCTTCTGAGATATTCAAACTAATCTTCTCATTTAATCTTTAGTTTTATGTCACTTTTTTCTATGTTCCTTTAAAGTTAGGTCCTTGAAAGAGTGTCCACTAGATTTAGCTTCTGTGGTCCTTTAAGCCAGGCCTGTCCATAGATTCATCATGCATCCAGTGGTCTGCATATGCAGTCCAGAGTTATCAAGTGTTTTTCTCTTTCCCTCTCCTTTGTGTTCCACGCTTTGTGTCTTGTGTTCCTTTCCCAAGTCTAATACTTGAGCATGGTTCAAAAATTCAACAACAAGCTGGATGGATCATTAGTAAAAGGCGGAAAATTGGACAGCCCAGAGATCTCTGGTAGAAAGGGCAGCCATTACTCGTCTACCTCCAGCTGATTGCCATGCAGAATTCATGGTGCATTGTGGGAAAATCTTCTGTTTTAAAGATCTGAATACAGGTATGTATTAGAATTTTAATTTAAATACTTGGTAAAAATGTATATTCAGTTCAACCATCCACATAAATAACAAAGAACAAAGCTTTGCATGTTGAATTCAGCCAGATACTACAGTTTTTATTTATTTTTTTAACACCTACTATATCCTCTCCTAAATTGACAGTTGGATTTCAACTACTTTAAGAAGTATTCTTCATAACTCTACAACTTACAATATCTTGCTGTCAACAACTTTACGGTGTATTCATATATATTTGTGTGTAGATGTGTGTGTGGTTATGTATGTGTGGGAAACAAGGTGCACATGAGCACATATATAGAAACATATGTGTACATATATTAGATATAGGCATATGTGTATGTATATATGTGTAAATTATATGTAGAAATGTGCATAGATAGATAGACAGACAGACACTGTTTGCGAGCAGTGACTTATGTTCTGGACTGGAACTTTTGTAAGACTAAGTAAGAATGAGTAAGAACTCAGAGTAAGAATTTTGCTGAGCATCCAAATCTATATGATCTTTGAACCATGGAACTTACCATATAAACCAGGCTGTGGAGACACAAAGCCCCAGGCCCTTTAGATTCTTCCCTCACCTTGTGGTTGTATCCTTTTCTGCTCAAGTCTACTAGTCTCGTTGTTTAAGTTTGTCTCCCACCTCTTCCTTGGCCCACACCTGAAATACACTGACTTAGTTTGATTTCCTCCTTTTGACCTTTGATCCTTTCCAAGGATATGATTTTCAATCACCTAGATTTTGCTTTTTTTGACTATTTCAAGTGACTGTACCAACCTTGATCTCAGTGACAGATGAACTGGATGGTGTCATCTCTGAATATACTCTGACATCCAGTGAAAGGAAGGGTCATTCATGAAAACTTCTATATCAATTCTCTGCCCTTTTGAGAATGTACCCTTTTAATAACTTTTTAGAAAGATTTCTGGAAATCTAAAGTATATATCAAATGATGTAATAATCATTATTACTATTTTAGCTTTATTGATTGAATATTTTTACTGTGATAACCACTCTCCAAAATGTTCTACAAGTAGTAATTCATTTGATTCTCAGAGCTACCTAAAGGACTCATTAGTACTGTCATTCATATTTTTAGGAGAGGAAACTGAGTCACAGAATGATTGACCATGCCTAAGGGCATTCAGATAAGATCAGAGATAGAATTTGAACCAGGGATATTGGGCTCCAGGGACATATCTTTAATAAGGACACAATATTATCATTCCTCTTAAATTGCCACAAACTCAAAGATGACAAAATCTGGTTTTATCCCCAGATTTTCATCATTTCTACTACTTTCATCAGTTCCTGTTCAACTGAATCAGATGCCAATAGCCATTTCCACTTCTCGCTGACTTTATCACCCTTTGAGCAATGAGAACATCAGCAGAGCATGTCAGGAACATTTCTGTGTTCTGTCTTGGGCAACATAAGGCTCCTGGCAGCTTTACTGATAGTTGGAAATACTTCATCTTGCCTCAGCACCAGTTTTGTGATTTATTATGTACTTTTAATCTTATATCTCTGAAGTGCACTTCTAAAAGAACATCTCAAGACAGAGTCATGTGACTAGATTGGACGTACTTGGGTAAGCAAGGAAAACAAGAGCCTTAGCTTTTCTCTATATCATATATATATATATATATATATATATATATATATATAATTTCATCCAGATTAATACTATGTTTATTTATAATACTGCTTCCACTACTCTTTAGTTCTATGTCTCTCTAACTGACCTTATGTACTTAATCAAGGCTTAGACTAAGAGTTGCATTTTTCTCTGTGAACATGGTGAATCCTGAACTGGCCATATCTTCCCTCAGACACCTTCATGCAACATGTCTGCAATGCATGACACCATCTCTCCTATAACTGCTTCTTCTTTATCCAGAGTTTGCCATCTATCTGCTTGCCTTAGCCATAAATATTGACTTTGCTTCTCTGTGCAAGTTTACAAACAAACAGGTGGAGAGTTACTGGTCATCATCATGCCGATTTTCACTTCCCACACACTATTATTTTCTCAGATAGTATTCTTCCCTCACTTAAACAAAAACTGTAATAATCAGGGCCACTAATGATACCCATTTGCCAAGTGGTTCAAGAGGGCCATGCTCCTACCTGCACTTTATCTCTAGAAACATAAGACATGAGTGTTCCCTTCCTTCTTGTCTTGATTTTTATGATGCTGCACTCTTGCACATTTCCTGTCCTCATATTGGTTGGTCATTTCGGGTTTCTTACCTGACCTTTCCTTGGGTTGACCTCTAAATGTTGCAAAGTCCCAAGGTGGAATCCTTCACTATCCTAGTATTTGTTCTTGTTACCATAAAAATTACAGCAGGATTAGTAGTTTAAGATAACATAACTTTTACATTATAATTCTGGAGATCAGAAGTCTGACACAGGATAATATCAAGGGGGCATTAAGGCTGTGAGTTTTCTTTATGAAGATTCTAGGAGAAAATAATTTTCTTGTATTTCCCAGCTTCTAGAAAACTGTATTTTCACTTTGAAGATATTCCGAGCCAGCAACACTAAATCTCTCTCTAAAGCTCCTTTCTTAGTCATATCTTCAAACCACAACCACGAAAGGTTTTCCACCATGAAGGCCTCATGTGATCAGATTGGGCCACCTGGATAATCATAGAAAATCTCCCCATCTCAAAATCTTTTCTCACCTTTTTTGGTCATGTTAGCTAACATATATGTAGGTTCTATGGATTAGATATAAAAATCTTGGAGAGTTCATTATTCAGCCTCAATATTAGTTCACTTCTCTGTAAAAGATTCTTTGTCTCACAGCTTCAGATACCATCTGTGTGATTGTGACACGTTTATACACTCAGCCTCAAATTCTCTGAAGTTTCAACCCATGTGTCTATATATCTGCTTAACTTACACTCTTCCCAACCATTCCTCCAAAATCTTCTTCATTTCCACACACAGTACCATTGTACTCCCACGAGGTCAAGAAATAAATGCGATGGTAATGTCTGATTTATTTCTTTAGTTTTATTCTCAATTCTGATTATCAAAAGCTCCTACCATATCCGTCTTGACTCAAGTCTTCTGCTGTCATGCTAGACCAAGCCACAATATCAGTAGCTGTCTGTCTTGGTTACTTTTCTCTCATTGCTGAGACAAAATACCAAATGCCCAAAGTGATGAAAGGAAAGGTTTATTCTGCTTACAGTTTGTGGAGGTTTCAGTCCTTACTTGGCTGGTTCTGAGGCAGAGCGGCACATGGCAGAGGGCAAATGTTTGTGGCGGCAGCAAAAACCACAAGAGCAAAAGGGATGAATGGCTGCAAGCAGCCTCTTCTTCTTCCTTACATTGTAAACAGCCTGCCCCCACCCAGGGGGTGTATAGCTCTCACACAGTCTCCATGCCCTCCTCTTCCACAGGCTCAGAATGTATACAAAGCAAGCACCCTGGCTTCCTGCTGAATTACTCACCCAAACCTGTAGACTCCCCAAGTTGACACAGTGTATCAACCATAACACTGTCTACTTGTTCCTTCTCTGTTGATCTCTTTAACATTCACCTGGTGTTCAAAACAAAAGTCCCACAATCATAGTAAGATTTTAAAGTAGTATATTTGGTTGTATCACTTGCCTGGTCATCACTTTTCAGTGGCCATTCATTTTATTTAGAAATGTCTGTGATTGCCCTCCTGGCTCAGATGTCACCTTCTTCTTTGACTTCACCTTCTTCCTCCCTCCCTTGTACACTCTGTCAATCTCACTTTAGTGTGTTCCTAAAGCACATGGAGCTTATTTTGTCTGGGGACCTTGACAGCCTGTCTGGGTCACTCGCCTTGGGGCAGTGCCTTTGGTGGGTGCATGCCTCCCAGGCCTGCTTACCCTGTGCTCTGCTTCCCACTCACCATAAACTGAGCAGCTTTTGCCACCACACCATTCATCCATGATGCTCTGCCTTGTCTCAGACCCACACAATGCATGGCACTGACCACGGCCTGAAATCTCTGAAACCTGAGCCAAATAAACCATTTCCTTTTGTAAGTTGTGTGTGTCAGACATTCTGTCTCAGCAAAGGGAAAGCTGACCAATGCCTTAGCCTACCTGGTTGATTGTTTCCACTAAAGTTTTGACTCAAGGCCTTCCTTGCAATCTTTATTACCTTTACTCATTGTGGAGACAAAATACCTGACCCCCAAATTAAATGAAGAAAGGTGTAGTCAGCCCACAGTTTGTAGAAGTTTCAGTTTGTAGTATAGTTGGCTCCTGCAGGGCATGGGAGAGGGGCATCATTGGGGAGAAACAGTTCATGGCAGGCAGAGGCTGCAAAGCAGCAAAGTAGCAAAGAAGTGGTTGGTGACAAGTGCCAACACCAGCCCCCTTTCTGTCCCTTGTAGTCTACCCAGGCTGCACAGTGGGGCGCCCTTAGTTCCAGCATTGCACCATGAATCAGTCTTAGCATCACATCCTTAATCCCAGCATCATCATACACTTCATATACAGCCACATCAGGGAAACCTCACCTATGACTTCCTGGGGCTTTGTGGGGACATCTAGATACAAGCCATAACATCTTCTAAAGTCAATTTTATTACCACTGCTTTCATTCTCTGTTCTGTGATCTTGTTTAACTCCCTCAGAGCTGTAATACTGTCTAAAATGATCTGACTGTTTATTTACATCAACTTTATTGAAATGTAATTTACATAAAGTCAAATTCGCATATTACAGGAAATATGCAACTTAATGAGAGTGGACAACTATAGCTGACTAAACCCTCAAGCAAAAGGTAAAGTATTTTCATTACTCCAGAAATGTCAAGATTCATGCTTTTTCACGAATATCCAGCTTTTCTAACATTATTTTTTAAAACATTATTCCTTTTTCCACTGAGTTTTTTGGCACCTTTACTGAAACCTATTCATAGCATGCATGTGAGTCTATTTCTGAGCACCCGGTTCTGTTTCTTTGATGTATATGTGTATTGTTACCCCAGCTACATACTCTATTGTTCATTTATTTTTACTTCTATGTTATCTGTATCCTCTACTAAAATTCAGATTACATAAAAGCTGAGACTACATCTGCTTTGTTCATCATTTTTTCTCCAACATCACAAAAAGTTGCCTTGCTAACAGACTGAGTGTGGTGATGAATACAAAGGAAACAAAAATACACCTCCAAAATATCAAGGAAACAGAATAAGCTTTCTCAAAATGAGAGCAGAAAGAACATTTGATTCTACATAAGACTGCCTCCCAATTCTTTTCAAATCTCTCTCCCTTAAAGACAAACTGCTCACAGCGGCTTTGGGACATCTATCATGATATCTTTTTCTTTCTGTTACCTTCACTCCTTCTTCTCGTTTTTGTGTTCTCCTCCCCTATTCATTCACAGGAAAGGCAGGGTGCTTAGTGGTTCTCAGTCTCTACTTTATTTCTCTTCTTTTCTAATCCCAGGCAGCAAAGCAAAGGTAAGTAATGGCAAAACTGGGAAAAGATGTGCCATCTTTTCCAAAGAGGCAAGGGTGGGACGGGGAAAAGGAAATATTACTAATGCTTTTGCTGTTTGGCTTTCACCTCTTCTGCAAACAAGAAGTTGTAGATCCATTGCAGAAGGAGTAGTGCTTAGAGAGCAAGGGAAACAGAAGAGTTTGAACAGGTAGTAAGAACCAGGTGCTGAAAGAAGATGGGGACCAAAGGTAGATAGTGAGACATTGTACCCCAGCTCACAATTGCAACCCCAAGGAAAGATGAGGAATTTACATCTGAAATGCATTCTGTATGACTTGTGTCTTTTTGAATATGTATGACTCACTTTGCCTTTGGCTTGAGCAGTTGAACAAAAGGAGTGGAAAAAAACAATAACATTGCATTTGTAGTATAGGTATCTATTTTCAGCTCTGTTTCGTGACAGCCCCTCCAGCTTCCCACTGAATCTCCCCATTTGTCTTGTGGAAGTCTCAGAAGTTGCCTCTTTTATTGGTCTCGCATGCCCGGTTCTCGTGTTATATATTCTTCCATTTCTGTCCTGTCAGCTCTGCCTCCTTCAGGTGATGTCAGCTGCCTTTGAGTCTCTTTAAAAGGGCCTGGCCACTACTGCTACCATTACCATACATACTATTTTCCACTGCAGCTTCTGAATAGTGCTCTGCCAATGCCACACTCTGAAGCCACTTCCACTTTGCCAGAGCATTGTCCTCCCCCTGCAGCAGTTCCCTTGGAGCAGTGCAATCAGTCTGCACTTTCTGCTCAAACCTGTTCTCTACCCTGTGGGGTGCACTGCTGCAGATGTGTCCTCAGACAGCGTGGCCCAGCTTAACCGTTTCTGAGGAAAATAGCTCTGTCTGTTTGACTTGCAAATCTCTCTCACCAGACAGTCCTCTTTGACTCAGAACATGCTTTATTGTTCTGGGTTTTAAAAAATATCCTTATTGGAAGAATAAGCTGAGGACAGATGATATATTGTACTAATCTCCCTTTTAGAGTGTGGGTACTGTGAGTGGACCACATGAACGTGGCTAAGTCTCTCATATGGGATGCTCCTCTGTCAGAAAGCATCTCAGCACCAAGGGCTTGCCAACGCTCCTATCCCTGGTCCTCCACCCCAGCTCATAGGTCACCAAACTTTCAAAAGCTGCATATAATTTTCACTCTACACTGTGGGATCAATTATTGCCAATTCATTCAATCCCTTAATTTTCTCATAAAATACTGAGTTAGAGGGTGATTTATGGTATTGTTTTGGGTAGGTACTTGGCTCACCCAGTCTCCAGATGAGAATTGTAAAAAATACTTGGACGATAGTCGGTAAGTAGTGCCTGTTAAGGAAGGATGTTAGCTTTTCCTCCTTTACTCTCTTTTTACTTCCTTCTTTCCTTCCTTATATTTTTCTTCTCTGAATAAGTAGAGGCAGTGCTCCACATTAGCCTTTTTAGCTACATGAAGGGGTAGCACAGTCTCAATACGGAGTCATCTACGTCCTGTGAGCTGCTTTTTCCTTGACCGGTGATGGAAATTCCCATGTGCTAGACCAGGTAGCTATCTCCCTTTTCTGTGAAGATGCTGAAAGAAGGCCTATTTCTTCTGAGATTGAGTTTCACCTCTATGATATTTCTCAATCTTTTGTGTGTCACCATGCTCCCTGTCCTGCCTATTCACTTCCTCAATGAAAGGTTTTTATTCCTTAATCATTTCCTGCCTGCCCTGTGAAAATTTAATAGCTCAGTTGTGCGGTACAGCTATTGTCATCTGTGGGCCACTCTCCACTGTAATCAGTGAGATTTTCCTACACACTTCTTCCCATCAGGCAATGGGAGGCAATGGTGAGCCCCATAGAGAATGTTTACCTTATGAAAAGAAAGTTTTGAGAATATTGAACTTTTGCCTATTTTGGGTGGTTGCTCCAGCATAAAAATTAAAGGCTTGAGAGGTAGACATGTGGGGGCCCTGATTTTGCCATGAACATCTACATCAGCGATGGCAACCCTTTGAGAGTTTCCAATGATACAAACAGCCTGCCACTGCATACATGCTATAGGTTTGCCAACACTGATCTATGTGATCTTGGAGAAACACCTCTCTGTACCTTATTTCATAAGCAGTAAAATGGATGAAAGTATACCTTGTTCATGCAGTTGCTTGAAGATAACATCTTAAACCCTTGTGCAAAATTTTAGCACAGTAGCGCTCATGTAAGTTTAATTTCTCAGTAGTTAATTTAGATTATGTTGGTCAAACCATCAATTTCTGGTTTCCAGTGTATCCCGTGGAATTGTATTCTTTCTGGATTATTTCATACACCATGCTCCATTTTTATCTTCATAGAATGTTGAGATCTAATATAGATATTTTTCAACAGCTTTCCTTTCTTCCAGAAGGGAAAACAGCTTAGATTTATTGCTCTCTGGGCCAGGATCGCTGCAGGTAGGAAGTTAGACAGAATATACTCTGTAGATTAAGGGAACTATTCCAAAGGTATTTATATTGCCCAAGTCTGAAACTGAACAATAACTTTTGGGTCTCTGCTGAAAGTTTTGGATTTCTGCTCAGGAGCATGTATATTTAAAGCAGCTATTCACCAGCAGGCTTTCAGAGTATATTTTTAAAATATTTATTCTTGTTACTCAAATTTTGATTCCCAGGTCAATGGCTCCAGTACCTTCTGGGAGCCTGTTAGATGTGCAGATTCTCATTAGTGCAATGATTATGCAGAACAGTGTGGAAATACCACAAAAAGCTGAAATAGAACCCCTGCACGATACAGCAATCATCAAAGCAAATAAAGCCAACATGTTAAAAAGACAAACATATTCCCATGTTTGTTGCAGCACTAAGCACTATGAACAACAGCCTGGATATGCAATCAACCTAAATGCCATCAACAGATGAATGGATACATACAGTGTGGTTTTATACACAATGGAATGCTATTTGGCCATAAAAGAGCTTGCAATGCATCATTTGTGGTAACGTGGGAGGTCCTGGAGGACATTACGTTAAGTGATGCCAGCACAGAAAGACAAGTAATATATAACTCAAGCACATAGAGTCTTAAAAAGTTGATCACATAGAAGTTGAAAGCATAGTGGTGGTTATCAGAAGCTTCAGGGTTGGCAGGGAAGGAGTCAATCAATTGGTGCAAAGTTATTGTTTGACAGAAGGCATAAATTATAGTGTTCTGTTGTACAGGGAAAATAATAGTGTTCTGTTGTACTGGGAAAATAGCATTAACAATTACACACTACAATTCAAAACTCCTGGAAAAATAAGAATTTGAATTTAGTCATCCAAAAGAAAGGATACAAATTTAAGGTGGCGGATATGTTAATTACCTTAAGTTTGATTCTCTGCATGTATCGAACACGCTGCCCTTTAGGACATCGTACCTCATAATGTGTGTACAGATTTATGTGCTGATCAAAAAGTAAATTAGGGGATAGAAGGAAGGAAGTGTAGAACCTTAAGCTATAATGAAGAAAACTAAATCAGTGTCTTAATTTTAATACAATTTGTATTATGATTTGTACACCCAGTGAAGTTTGAGAACCACTGTACAGCATGGTTTTCCTTCTTCTAACTCTACCCAGTGATCTTTTAGTAACTCATAATTAACACTATTTGAACATGTCATTATTGCTTATTAATTCCTCTTACCACTAATAACTACATATCCAGTCTTCAATAAACACGGTATCACACACTGACCACACCTGCAATAAACTTTGCTTTGTTTATGGCTTATCCAGGAGGCGTGCCAAAATGCAATTTTAGGACACAACTCTCAGAGACTGGGATTCAGTAGGTCTGAGAAAGTGTCCAAAAATTTGAATTTTCTATTATCAGACAAGATTTTTGAATTTACTTGTTTAATGGAAATAGCTTATGAAAAATGTTATTACCCTATAACATTAAAAATCTCTCTTACTCTTTCTTATTCCTTTAATCCTGACAGAAATTTCTCCTCTCATTTTTGGAGCTACATGTTAAGTGCATAGTGAACCCGAGCAACAGACACAAAGCTAGCTTTTTTGGAATGCTTCCTGGTCTCACTTTGATGTTTCTCTGTTTGATGTAACTGTGCTCTGGAAAAGAACCCACGGGATTAGCTAAGGCTGCAGAAAATATATTGCAGCGCTTATCAATGAAGGTAAGCAAGTTTTATCATTTGTTTCTTCTTTAAGCAATAAGCACTGCAAAAACCACTAAGTTTATTTTAATACTGTATTTGTAATTCTTTTTGTAAGTGTGAGGAAGATGGGGGGGGATAAAAAAATTAGATGCAGCCAGGAGTGGTGGCTAAAGCCAATAATCCCAGCACTCTGGGAGATTGAGGCAGGAGGATAGAAAGTTCCAGCCCATGGGCAATTTAGTAATTTAACAAGATCCTGTCTCAAAATTGAAAAAAAAATAGGAAAGGCTGGGATTTAACTCAATGTGCAGGCCCTGGGCTCATTCTCCAGTACTGAAAAAGAAATTAGATATATTCAGATGCTTGAGGAGAATTTTTATTACTTAGCAGTGTATGCTATTTGTACATGTTGCGATGTTGAGCAGAAAAAAATTAATTCACAGCCACAGAAGGTTGCTTGTTTCCTCCATTAGAATGAAAATATCAGGTAAAACACAATAGCAGTCTTTCAGAAGTTGATGCACAAAGCAGAGAATGCCTTACTAGAACAATGTACAGTTAAATAATATTTCCCAACTGACTTGAGAAAGAATAATCATCACTTTAAATAAAGTCTCCTTCAGAAATAACTATAAGTGTACTTAGGAGTAGCAGTCACTTTAAAATGGAAATAGCATAATTATCAGAGAGATTTGTGGCACGCTTTACATGAAAGGATTGGCTGATCCTCTAAGCATCACACTAAAGACGTGTGCAGGAACACAGCACATCAGGTAAGAGCGCTTGGTCAACGGGATGATTGGTATTGAAGAGTGCTGGTCTGACCTCTTGGGAGCAGATATGGGAAATTCCATTCAAAACATTAGATCTCTCCTTGGGCACTGTTAGAAAACAGGAGCTCCTTTGGTATCCAATCAGTAGAAATTATAGAAATAAAGATGAGTTTTGCATGTCCATCTCTATCTACCTATACCCCTACCTATCTATCAGAAGGAACTAAAGATATCTCAAAGATCCCTTCTCTGTTGAAATCCAGGTTGATTTATAAGATCCAGTGCAAGCATTTCTCAAAGCTATTTTGTGGGTGATATGGTGACAGCTAGTGACTGTATGGTGCTACCACAGGAAGCAGTAGGACAGAGTCGCGAAGAAGCAGATGGATTACTAAAGGTTATAAATAGACTACAGGCCTTGAAAAGGAGATTTTTCCATTAGTGGCACATAGGAAGCAACTTTGTTTACCTTTTTTATAGAGGATAGCTATAAAAAATGAAATTACTGGCAGTACAACCAAGGGTCAACAGTTATTTTCCCTAGTTCTCCTGATGTGATTGGTTAAAAAAAAAAAACAAAACCCACTGAGTCTTGGAGAAGGGATGACACTGACATTCCCTTGAGGGCAATCTTGTTAGAATTTTTGGAGCAGCTGTAAAGGAATTGTCCTAGCTCTGGCTAAACAGAGAGACAGTGTTTTCTTTTTTATTTTCCAAGGCAGATGTTATCCCTTGTCTATAGCTAGTCCCACCCAGAACAATTACTCTTGGGTTTTCAAAACCTTATGACTTTAACATCTTCCAAACAAGTCTTTATAGCAACAGTGATAGTTATAATAAAACTGACTCTAGAGAATTTTACAATGAGCTCTTTTAAGGGTTCTTGGATGTACTTACATGCTGATTATCAGAGATTTCTAATGGGTGGTAGACCTATGCTGGCATTGCTTTATTCACACTTTAGGAATGGGAGGTCTGTAGTAGCAGACTAATCACAAATGTGAGCATTACTGCATCAATGCAGAATATGAAGCAAACTCTTTTCTAAACATACGAGTAAAGTCTGTATCTAAGGAAGCATATACAAGAGAATTTGAAGTTATGGTTGTAGTCAGATTGCACGGTTTTGCTTAGAAGGTTCTTAGAATGATCTACTGGTGAATTTAAAAGCTAGAAGTCAGATAAAGTGGGTAACATTAAAAAAGAAATGGGGCAGTGAGTAGAGATTGACAGAGAAATGTGGGGCACTCTGCTAACTGTGTCTAACACAAGTAGCTTGGGAAAGGTACATACAGTTTCTCCTACAGCTTTTGTCATTCTTCCAGCATCACAGCTCTTTGAATTTTAAGAGAGAGGGTTGTTTAAAAATGTGATGGTAATCTGGTCCCTGGGAAATAAGAACACCGTACTTTTAAATCAGGAGGTAGGATGGCTCTGGAATACCCATTTGTATGTAGGCACCGGTATGTTGTAGGCAGGCTTTTAAAGAAAGACTCAGAATGATCGGAAGTCCACCCCACATTGTGATTAAATCATTTTGAGAGAGACAAAAGAAGACCATCTAAGACCAATATAAATAACCAAACTACAGAAGAGTCCCAGCCCTATAAAGAAATCAAAAATGGAAAAAAAAAATACTGTTGCAAAATAGAGACCACTGCAAGGCTACACAGCTTAGAATATACAAAGACTATTAATTTCATGGAATATAATGCAGTACAGAAGTACTATTTGCCTTGACTTCGATCTGATATTATTCATGTCATTTAGTTGTTGGCTTTCTGGGAGAAGGTCAGCAGTAGTGGTTAACACACTGTCATATTAGTCCTCAGCAACCCCTAGCCATTGCGAAAATAGGGGGCAACCCATTAACATTAGGAACAAGGCGAAGCCCTGTGTGTTTTCACTGAAGGGGACTGGGGGCCGCAAGCTTCATCAGTGATGCCCAGGAAGTGGATCATTTCACTTTTCTCTCTCCTTAGGTACCTGTGTAGTGCAATTCATGGCCCGTAGTATTTGTTTTTTTTAGAAATAATGCATATATGAGCCCTAAAATGCTTATTTGCTTATTAAGGCTAAGCTGAAATCTTAGTGTAATACCCTTTAAAATGCTCTGTCACCCTTCCTCAGTTCTTCCTCTGCCCCCAAAACGTAATAAAAATAAGAAAAATATAAATGAAAGAAAAAGGAAAATAAGTTGAAGTAGAAAGTGGAAAGAGAAATTTCAAATAAGTTTTGAAATAGAAAAAATCATATTCATGTTAAGAGGACCATTATATACCTAATTAAACACCATTTTTAAAATTGGAACACTGGGATCAGTTGGAACAACCGTGTTTGGTAAAAGGAATACACTTGCATGCAGCAATCAGGGTGGTCATCCCCTGTGGTGGTAGCTCCTTGACTTGGTTACTTTTTTCTTGTTGCTGAGACAAAATACCCGATGCCCAAAATGAAGGAAGGAAAGGTTTATTTAGCTTACAGTTTGTGGAGGTTTCAGTCCATACTTGGCTGGCTCAGAGGCAGAGTGGCACATGGCAGAGGGCAAACGTTCATGGCAGCAGAACACAGCAAAAACCACAAGAGCAAAAAGGGAGGAATGGCAGCAAGTAGTGTCTTTTTCTCCCTTACATTGTAAACAGACTATCCCCACCCAGGGAGCGTGTAGCACTCACACAATCCCCATGCCCTCCTCTCTCACAGACTCAGGATGTATACAAAGTAAACACCCTGTCTTCCTGCTGAGTCACTCAGTCAAACCTCTAGATTCCCCAAGTTGACACATTGTTATCAACCATAACACTCCTGAAGTCTAAATTTCCATCTTTTCCCTTTGTACTTTTCCATTACACACAGCGTGTTATGACCAGATCAGTGGGGCAGCCAAGAGAACAGAAGTTATATTCCAAAATGAAAGTTGATAGTGAATAGCCTAGCAACATGGAGAGCCACATTTCTGGTGGAGAATCCAGGCTCTTACATAGATTAAGTCTAAACAGTGAACCATCCGGGCCTGATGATTTCCTCAGTAATCCCAGATGGCCTGTGCTATGTGAGGCCCAGTAGATCAGCACAAACTGTAGCCCTGCTGCTGGGAAGAAGTAGCAGGCGCATTGGGTTTTCCCTGTGACCGTCTGGGAGGCACTGTGCACACAACTTCAGCTTACAGCACCATTCCATTCAGGGAGAAGTCAAGCACAGTTAAATTACCTTTTGCTTTTATTGGCTTTCTTAAACAGAATCCATGTTTTTAAATTAAATATTTACCTAACTGCAGATAATTTGTGTTTTCTTGCACAATGGAGGCTGCATGGATGAGAAATGTAGTAGTGGAGGGTGAAACTCTTGTAATGACAATAGCTTATGGTTATTAGGTGCTTTCTGAGAGCAAGGCATTAGGTTAAGCCCCTTTCATGCACCGTGCCATTTAATCCTAACAAAATTCTAATGAGTTAAATACCATGATAATCCTCATGTTAATGAAAAAGAAGCTGAGCTTTATAAAGGTTAAACGACTTGCTCCAGTAGCAGAGCTGAGTTTTGAACTCAAACTTATCTGATGCTAAATGCCATGCTTTTTACCAGGCCTGGTATACGTATTTTTTTTTCCCAAATAGAATGGAGCAAGAGAAACCTAAAATTTGTTACTAGAATATCTCTGGGTAATACCTTAATATCGTGCATTAATACAACATACCTCTTGTAGAATTCAGTGAAGCTGCTATTCATCTTGAAGAATCCCTCTGTTCCCATAAGAAAAGGAGATTAGAGGGATGAATAGTCTTCAAAGATAAATGATTGTCTTCTGTGCCTCTCACTACTTGACCTCTTTCCAGGCTCAACTCAAATGCTATCTTCCTTACATAAACTTTTTCAGAATTTTGCTCCTTATCAAAGTTAGTATTAAGCACTCTTTCCCATGATGCCCCATTGTACTTAATGCATTGTTTCGTCTTCGCCTCTGTGCCTCTCCGAAGACTTCTGGGAGGACAGTGTATATCTCTGATTTGTAGTTTTACCCAAGCACTGTGACAGGTTGTAAAGAGATGAAGTTCAATTCAATCCTATTTATAACACTCTGCCTCTACTTTGTGGATTTGTGTGTGTGTGTGTGTGTGTGTGTGTGTGTGTGCGCACGCGCGCGTGTGTGTATGTGTGTGCTATTTTAAAGTCCTAAAGAAGTGAAAGGAAGGCACAAAGATCAAGTTAACTGATCACTGGTGTAAAATAGTTTGAGCTCTGGCCAGGTGTTCAAACAAGTGAGTCATTTGTCCCATGGTTTCCAGGTGAGTGTTTTTCACCTGATTCTATTCAAATTCATCACAATAGCTGGAGAAGTACCACAGATAGCACACTGGGCCCATGACAGCAGCCCAATACATTGGCCTTCTCATCTGCAGGAATAAATTCAAACAGTCATTCAATAAACATCATTTGTATATTTAACACTCCTAAATGGAATACAAATTTGAAGACCCAAATGATTTTCACAGAAGGGAAATTACACAGATGAAGGTAATATCAAAAGTCTCTATTTTCAGGACAAAGATCTTTTACAAATAGGAAGGAGACCAAGAGATTGAGGGAGGAGAGAGGAGAGAAAAATATGTAGAAAATTCTGATGTGCTATGGACACATCCTTGTGTACTGCAAATGTGTACTAATGAAAATAAAAATTGGGGGGAAAATTCTGTCTCCCAAAACTCATTTTATTAGGGAAAACATGCAGAATTTTGTTCAACCTAGATTTAATGTTTGTTGTGTTTCCCTTATCAGAAAAGCAATTTTTATGTATATAGCACCTGACAGTTTACAAAGTACTTTCACAACTTTTTTATTGTTCCATTTTGCTTTCAAATAGGTCCCAAGCCAGCATCCCACTGATGCTGAATGCCACACACTTCACTGGTTCCTGTAACCCGTTTGTGGAAATTAGATGCAACCAGTGGAAGGTCATGCTAATTTAAGGCCATGGCGATGTCATGAGGAAAAGGCTACTCTTTAGTTATAGCCATTAAAAGAAGCATTTCCTAGGCCAGCCTTCTATATTGTTATAAATCAGTCCCTTGTTCCATTTTTAGCTCTTAGCCTAAGGGAGAAAATAAACCATCTCCTACTTTAAAAAACACCGACCTTGAAACCACAACAGTTCCTTCATGCCAGATCACAGTTTCTCACTGTGACACCGTCTCCTGTTGCAGCGCTACACCTCAGGCCATTCCTGTACTGTGTGGCAACCAACTGTCATCAATAAAGTCAAGAGAGCAGGGCAGAAGATTTTACAGTGTGCGTGTGTTTTGTTTTTAAGAAGGCAAATAATTTTGACAAGCAGAAAAGAGCTTTTGCATACAAATTGCGAACATGTTTACATGCATGATTTTTGCTCTCATAAAAATATCCAAGTAAGTTTTCTTCTAATGGATAAAAGGTGATTGTATTTGAGAGACTGACACATTTTGCTTCAGGGATGGGTTAAGTGAATTTTGTTAGGGTGTAAAGGTAGGATAGGAGATTAAAGTTTGCCTTCTTAGGTCTAGCTGTATGAGCTTTCTCCTGAGAAAAAAGCGTGCTACATTTCCCTGAGCAGCAGCAGTGAAGCTGAGTTCCTTACCCAGTTGGACCGTGAGTTTCATGTACTGCGAAGATACTGCTGTTCGTGCCACCATATTTTATCTCATAATGCTGCTCTTGAAGTTCGTTTCAGATCCAGTCATTTCCCTTTTCAAATGAGAACTGATTCACTAAAACTTCAGGAAAAAAGAATAAGAGGAAAATCAGAAAGTTAAGGCATATGTTTGCTCACCAATGAATGTTTTCCACCAAAGGTAAAATTTTCACTATGCATTTAGCGCCAAAATATTTCCCACAACTATTAAAAGAGTAACAAGGAAAATAGCTAACACTGACCATCTAGGCATTTCATTGGTGTGTTTTTAAGGGAAGCTAAAGAAATTTTATCAGTTAAAGGAATTATGATTAGGGGAATCAGATTCACCTCATAAATTATCGGCTGAAAGGTAATAATTAAACCATTTCTGTTTTAAAACATGATTTCTTTCATGGGGAATAATATTTTCAGGATTCTGACTTCTTCTTTCCCATTAGATTCAGAAAAAATAAGCTGATAGATCAATTTAGATGATGAGGAGCACTGTTAGGGACAGAATGCCAAATTACTAGGAAAAAATTTCTCTAACAGTCTTGAGAGATGGGCCATATTTTCTGCTAGAATGAGCCACTGCCATTATCATTATATAGAGTTGAAAATTATTTTAAAAGACCTGTTTAACCCTATAACTCTTTTAAAAGTTAATCTTTCAGTCTGAGATACTTGTACCCACAGGTGGTGCAAGAAATAATGCAGAAAATTACTACTCTTCATTCAGTGCCCCTCCTTGCTGATACCTTGCAAAACTATGGGACAATATCACAGCCAGGACACTGATACAGTTATCTGACAGTTTTGTCCCCACAAAAGGGAGTCTTGCCCGGGATGTAGCTCAGCGGCACAAGCATCTGCCTGGCAAGTGCAAGGTCCTGAATTCAATTCCTAATAACAAAAAAAAAAAAAAAAAGGAGGGTCTGTGTTGCACTCTGAAGTTATACTGTGTTGTCCTTCCCTGTCCTTCACCCCGGCGACAACCAATTTTGTTCTCAATTTCTAAAATTGTATCAATTCAAAAATACTTTATACAAATTGAAACATAGAGCATGTGACCTATTGATATGCATTTTTCCATCCAGCATAATTCCCTGAAGAGTCATCAAAGTTGATGTATATACCAATGTTTTTTTATTTTCTTTGCCAGTGGCATCCTGTGTTATAGATATTTAACTTTTCAGCTACAGAAGGATATCTGAGTTGTTCACAGTTCTTGCTATGATGAACAGTTATAAATATTCACCTATGGGTTTTTATATGAAAAATATATTTTCATTTCTCTAGGATGAACCTCAGAAATGCAATTTTTGAATCATGTGATAACTGCACATCGCTTTTATGGGAAACTTCTAAACTCTTTTCCAAGATGACCACAGGACATTGTATTCCAACAGTCATGTATGAATGATCACTTTTCTCCCTATATCTATATGCCAGCACCTACTACTGCCCTCACTTTTGGTAAGTCTTTCTGATTAGTGCATTGTGTTGCTTCATTGTGGTTTTAGTTTGCATGAATCTCTTGGCTCAGGGAGTTGAACATATTTTCAGCTTATATGATTGTCAAATGTCTATCCTCCTTAGTTACCTGTTTATGAATGTCCTAGGTCTGCTTTTCTTCTTTTGAGAATTCTTTATGTAGCTTAATATAAACAAAATATACTGTAATATATAATCTTGATCTAACAAAATCTTTTGATGGGATTTAAAAATATTTCTTCCAGTAGATAGCCAGAAAACTGGGAGTTCATATGGTTTTAAATTTTGGTGAGATTGACATAATCACTTTTTCCGTGTGCATGTGTGTGTGTGTGTGTATGAATGTTCAATTATTCCAGTACCATTTGTTGAAAAATACTCTTTCTTCCATTAAACTATATTTATAATTTTGTAAGCTCATAATTCTCAACATCAAATAAGATATAAATTTAGCTGAATTTCCCTATATTTAGGAAAAGCAGTACTTTATGCTTAAGAGAGTTCTAATTCTGTGCCCTTATTATTTCACTCAGCAATTTATACATCTTTACCCATTTAATAGCATCAATAACCCACTCCTCCCTGTTTTAATAACTTCTGATAGTAGGCACTAACAGTTGATTTCACAGGTAAAGAAACTGAAATATCATCACATTCGATGATTCACTCAAAGTCACAAAGCTAATAAATTGGAAAGCCGATATTTGAGCCCAGACATTGTGTTCCGAGGCATTATGCCATATAATCTTTGTGAGAACTGCATTATGTACAGTAGCCAGATGCTTAGTAAAAATATTGAACATTTTGCCACCTTTTTCACTGTTATCTTGAGGTATTCTAACTAGTAATGACAGATTTTCTGCAACCTTCTCCTTAAGGTTTTGTGTATTTGATATGTTGCTCAGATCAGAACATTCACATACATGAAAAAAGAAAATTAAGAGTCAAAAGGATCAAAATATTTTCCAAATTTGAAGTTGGTTTCACAAGCTGAAGTCCTCCGTGCTGACACCTTGACCACCTTTCGGCTCCCTGCAAAGCTGCTCCTTCCCGCAGCATCTGAAAAAATGCAAAAGCCCACTTGGAAATCCCAGTGCTGTTGTTATTAGAGCTCACCCATCTTAGGAGCTTACTGAAATCAATGCCCTTTTTTAAAAACAGTTGTTTTTTGAGTTTTTCCCTGGCTTCATAGAATAAACACAGTAAGTATTCACGAAAAATGAGACCGAGTGAAGGAAACAATGGTAGCTGTGCTGTCAGAAAAATATGAAAGAAAAAATGTCAGTGCAAAATTCCCAACACAGTAAATATTTAGTTTAATATGCAGGAAGGAAAGGAGAATTTAAAACTGTAAACAATGGTAGATGCTAAAAATTTCTACTCTCCATAATTGAAAAGAAAAACATAAAACCTTGTTTCACTGTGAAAACATTTTGGGATCTTTATTTACAAAAGCATTTTTGAAGTTATAAAATCTGGCAGAGGAAGGATGAAAGATCCAGAGTTGGCTCTCAAATGTGACATCAGACTGATTTGGTTAAGAGGAGCACTGTTAATAGAGTTGGAAGAATCCCTCCTTATGGTATTTGTGCATGAAATAATCTGTCATGTTTTCCTCTTAAGTAAGAAGCCCTGTTCCAAGAATGATGTTTGTCATGTTTTACATTATTGAGAGTAAGAAAGTGGGATAAAGTCAGCCTGGAATGTTCTGAAGTCCTAATATGAAAGTTTGGTCATGGAATCTTAAGATATCTTAAAGTTGTCATCTTGGTTGTCAAAGATATCCCCCCAACCTAGGTTCCGACACCCTCTGCAATGTCACTGTCACTAATAGTGGGAAGATTACACACACTATACAAGCAGGAGATTGGTTAGAAACTGCTGGGTGCTATACTGTGTCTACAACAGAAGACACTGTCACCAGGTAGAAGAAACAGAGTTTACAGAATAAAATCCACACACTTGGATGTCTCATAAGTTTAAAAGTATATAGCACTTAGATATAAAATATAGCACTTAGAAATTCTGAGCATAGTCAACCTCTCTCTAGTTCAGTCAACCATGGATAGTAATTACTCTCTTACAATTTTCTTTAGTAGATGGGGATTTAACTCAACAGTAGAGTGTATTCCTGACATGTTGAGGCCCTGGGTTCCACCTCTGCACTGCTAAGGAAATTACTGTACTTAACATGTAAGGACATTTTTTTCTTAACATTATTACCACAGTACACTGTAACTACTATTTATACAACTCTAAATTATATTACATTTTATTAGTAATCTACAGATGATTTAAGGTATCCGAGGACATGTGTGGGTTAAGTGTAAATACTACATCATAAGGGAAGTGAACATCTGAAAGTTCTGTTATCCACAGTGGAAACAAGAATGACTCTGCTGACTGTCCCCCTGTTTCTTGTCCTTTCATTTCCTTTACTTCTTTTTTCTATTGCCTTCTCCTTAATACTATTGATTTCTTCCACTCTTTGTTCCCTGTTTCACATCCATTTTGGCAGAATTCACACCGTTAAAAAATGCAAATATTTAATTAATCCCTACATTTTCCTATGTGTAAGGGAAATTCTGCACTAAAGATCCGTTTGGTGTAAGAGTCCTTAGTGAAAAGAAAGATGCAGGGTTGGGCATGTTAGTTCATTCCTGAAATCTCAGCACTAAGGAGGCTGAGGCAGGAGGACCACTGTGAGTTCAAGGCCAGCCTGGGCTACATAAGTGAGCTCAAGGCCAGCCTGTACTATAAAGTGAGACCCTGTCTCAAAATAATAATTAAATAAAATGTTTAAAAACTTATTTAAAGAGAATTTTAAAAAGCAATAAAAAGAATACAGAATTTCAAAACAAGATGGTAGGAAATTAACAATGGTCAATCTACTGCTTATTGTTATCTTCTGTGTAGTTACTCAGATTACCAGATACAGGCATGTAAGATGGGTCAAACAATATAATTGCTAAATGTTCCGTAGCTATCATGTGTCTGTGTGTGTATGTGTATATATGTATATATTTTTCACCTTTCCTTCTTTTCTCCTTCCCCCATCCCAGTTGTTCTTTCCTTTTGAGCAGTTTCTTCCCTTTCACAATGTGTATTGTACCTTTTAGATCTTACTTACTCTTTCAGTTTCATACACTAGGGAGACAATAAGATGTTTGCACATGTGAGCCTGATTTATTTCACTAATAAGCATGGTCTCCAGTTCATCCATTTACCTATAAAACACTCGAGTTTATCTTTCGTTATCTCTGATAATACTCCATTGAATAAAAATACCACATCTATGTCATTCCTCAGTTGATGGGCATTTGTGTTGTTTCCAAAATTTAACTACTACAAAATGTACTGGGTGCTGTAAACATCGGTGCACATACATCACTGTGGTATGTTTTCAGTTTTTCTGGAAAAATATCCAGAAAGGGAATCAGTGGGTTGAACGAGACCTGTAATTCTAGGGTTTTGAGGAATCTCGACATTGATTTCCGCTGTGGTTGTACCAGTCTTCAATCTCACCAACAGTGGAGAAGTGTTCCTTTCTCTGCACAGCCCTGCTAGCATTTTTATTGGTTGATTTTTTGATGACAACCATTCTTTCTGGTATGAGATGCAATCTCAGTGTTGCTTGAATTTGTATCTCTCGAATGACCAATGATGTTGAGTATTTTTTTATATATTTATCTGCCATTTGTATCTCTTCATCTGAGAAGTGTGTATTCACCTCAGATGCCCATTTGGGGATTGGGTCTTTGAATTTGGGGATCTGATTTTTAAAATTATTTGTATGTTCTAGATAGAAGATCTTTGTCTGAGGGGCAGTTGGCTAAATATTTTTCCCAATTTGTGGGGTTTTTTTCACATCCTTTTAAAAGATTAAAGAAAACAAAATCAAAGCTCTTTGTGACATAGAGTATGTGAGATTTGGGACAGTAAGAGAAGACCATGTTTAAACAAAATTAATTTTCTGTTTTCCTTCTCCTCAGATAGAAATATGCAGTATTGCAGCAGGACTTTTAACTGTGTCTGTCATTTGTGGTTTGAGCTTCATTATGAAACACCAAAAGAGCAACAGTAAAATAGAGTGCAATGCATGAAATAATCAGTGTCTTCAAGAGATTCAATAAGACTTCAAGATGAAAAAGAAAGCAGATAATTTTCCTTTTCTCTAAAACAAACACAGTTATGACCTTCCAAATGACTGTAGCCTCCTTGCCTTGGTGAGCTTGTTAAGTCTGTTGTTCGTAAGATACCCGAAAGTTCCTTTTGAAAGGCAAACCACATCTCCTCAGCTCAAAACCCTTTCATGGCTTCCCATCTATGCTCAGAGAAACATCCAAAGCCTTCTTAATGGCCTTCCAAGGTCCTTTACAGTTCAGCTCTCAGTTTTCTCCCTGAACTCTTTGCTTTTTCTCTCTCTTTTGTCAGCATTTTCAAATCCCTTACTCAGGATGTTCCCCCCAGAAAGCCCTGGCTACTTCCTTTAGCCTCTTCAAGGACTTATTCATTTATCTCTTTCTCAGAGAGGTCTTCCTTAGTTGCTTTATCCTGGCACCCTCTATATTGACTCTTATCATTGTTCATCCCCATAGACTTCATTTTTCTACTTAGTATGTTTCAAAATCTAACAACAAATATCACGTATATTTACATCTTTTGTTTGATTGTCTTTTCTGGTAAACCAATACAACTGCTAAGGAAATCAGTATAGAAATTCTACAAAAAGCTAAACATTTGATCTACTTATTCCTCTTTTTAAAAGGTATCTTCCTGAGATAGTGAAAGATATCATAGTGATACATGCATACCCGTGTTAAGAGAAGCACAATTAATAATTCATTAATCGTAGAAGTAGCGTATGTCCAACAGAGGCATGAGTGAAGGAAATGTGCTGTTCACACACAGTGGGGCACTACTCTGTCACAGAGAAAGATAAGCCAGAGTGTGTGCAGGGAAATGGATGCACCTTGAGACCACATTGTTAAATGAAATAAATCAGACACACGAGCTTAAATGTCACAGGGTTTCTCTTACATGAGAAACCGAAATTATAAATAAAGAACAAATAAAAGGTAGATAGCAGGAAGTAGGGAGCCAGGTTTTTCTCACATGGGAAGAGGATCAAGGGATGGAAGGAGAAGGGAAGGGAGAGGAAGAAATGGGATGAAAAACAGGAATTAAGTAAGTTATATCTTGGTTCTAGCTCAGCATCACAAGTGCCTTCCTGGCAAGTGCAAGGTCCTGAGTTCAATTGCTGGCACCAAAAACCCCCAAACCAGATGAGTTATATTCATGTACCCATTCCACACAAGGAATGTAAACATTATATGCTGCAAACATGTACAAATAAGAAAATAAAAGAACTAAATCCAAGTAATGAAGAAATTTTTAGCTTTTTGGTAATGTATTCCCAACATGTACAGCAGGCCCTGGTAGAGAGTATGATCTTGATATATTGTTGATGAATGTTTAATAGGTGAACAAGTTACCCTTGAAAGGACTGGAAAAAACCTTGCATTCCTCTCTTGACAATTATAAAACACTATGGAGTGGGGAAAGCAGAATTGTCAAGGTCACTGGTTTGATAGCTACAGTTAAAATTTCTAAAGGGTTATTTACATAGTTTCCAACTTTGGGCTTTAATTATGACAGAGGCTTACAGGTCTACCTAAATTACTCAGTCAACTAATTGAAATCTCTATTTCTGCTTTGCTGCAGGGAACCACCAAGACATTGCATCTCAGCTCTCAAAACAGTGCCAAAAGTGAGCCAATAAACAGAAATTGGCTTGAACTGTGATTTTCCCCACACCCAATGGATGAGAGAAACTAAACACCTTCGAAGTTGTTGAGACTTGAGATCCATTCTCAGCCCTGCCAGTAGTCATCTATTTGAATTTGGATAGATTACTGACCTTTTTCTAACTTCAGTTTTGTCTTCTCTATTAAATGCAAGTTCCTATAATTATTATATGGCTTTCCCATGACTACTGCAACAAATTACCATAAATGTGATGTCTTTTCTTCTCTCACAGTTGTGGAAGCTAGAATTCTAATTTGGATATCATTGGAATGAAATGAATGTGCCAGCAAAGCCACATGGCCTCCAGGGACACTAGGCTAGAATCTTCTCTTGACTTATCCCATGCTTCCTGGCTGCTGGCATTTCTTGCAGTCATATCCCTCTAATGTGTGCCTCCATCTTTGCACTGCCTTCTCTTCTTCTGTTAAATCTTTCTGTCTCTCATTACAGTATGTGATGACATTTGAGATGACCCACCAGATAATCTAGAACTATATCACTAGCTCATGATATTTGATGAATCACATCTACAAAGGGCATTGTAAAGCAAAGCCACTCACTTTGTGGAGGCCAGGAAGCAGATCACAAGCAAAGAGGCCAGAGAGGAAGAAGCCAGTGGCCAGATATAGTCCCAAAGGTCACACCTATGATCCACCAAAACACACCAGAAATGTGCTTTATTAATCCCCCAGGCATCTCCCAAGCCAATCAATTTACATTAAGACTAACAGTCACAAATATAGTTTGAGGAACCATTTTTTTCATGCTACCACAGGCATCCTCTTATGATTGATGGTACAATGTCTGCCATATTTTATAAATACAATAGCTTTTTCTTTTCTTCTCAGCACTCTTCCTCCAAATCTCAATAACTGTCCTTTGCAACGCTACCTTTCACCCCAAAGCTAGAAAGAAATATGAAACAGGCTGCTTGCCATTAGCATTTGTGTTTCCTTTCTTTTTGTGTGTGTGAACAAGTTTAAAATACTGATTTACAGTTGAACCCGTTTAATGGCCTAAGGTCTGGGCAATTAGGAAAAGAAGAAGAAGACACATTCACTGTCCAAAATCGCTTCCATTGTGATGTGAGAGACAGACAGTTACTTGATGCTGCAGATGGATGAACAATCCATCTAAACAAGTGAAACAGTCAGTCACAGTGGAGGGAATGAGGATATGATTTACGCGGACACATCTGTAATTCGTACATGTTAATGAAAGAGTTAGTAATTATTATCTGAAACTAGGGGCTAAAGTACATTCACACAATGAACTTGAAGTGAACCTGGAAGATAAGAAAAATGTCAGTGGATTAATGATGCTGGAAGACATTTCTAGACAAGAGAAAGGCACAGAGGGCAGCTTGCTTTTTGTTTCTTGGGAAATGCGGTACTGTGTCTTCCCACCTCCCTCTGGCTGCCCTAAATACTCCCTCCAGGCAGCTCATCCAAACCTGCACTCTCCTCAGTGATCCCTCTGGTGAACTGTCCTCTCCTCTCACTTGTCCAACAATTAACTTCTCTAACCTACGTACTGAAAAGACAGCGTGATGAGCTAATTCACTATATGACTCGGGTAGCTGGAGTTCATAAACTATAATAGAACAAATAAGAATCTCCTAACATGAGCATATTTCTGTTGGGATTTTAGGTCTTGTGCAAAATTATATGTAAAAAGAGTATGTTCTTAAATCTCATTACTAGGAAAGATTACTCAAAACTAAGAAAGTGTAAGAATAGAAAATATTTTAAAGGGTAACAATGCCTAAAAAAAGTGGTAATTCTGAACTACAGAACATCACTTCGTTACCTTTGATACTCCGTAATACTAATGTTAAAAGAATTCTACTTCCCAGTCATATCCACACCTCAATCCCCAAAAGGAAAAAGAAAAAAAAATCCCAATTTTTAATTTTCTCTCAGATTTTTAAAGAGGCAACTTGGGAAGCAGTGGGCAGAAACAAATCACGTAAACCGCCTCATTTTTTTTCAGCTAATGCAGAATGAATTGGCTTTACACAAGCAACAGTGCTTAAGCAAAACCGTTCCTATGGTTACACAGTCTTTCTAAATGTGGCACAAGACGCAGGCAGCCAAAATGACTTGACTGTTTATGTTAAATATGAAGTCTATTCCCTATTGAATTTAATGATGTACTAGCTGCATTTTAGCAGCTTGCACCCTGATAAAATTAACATTTTGAATACATTTGGAGAGATAAATTGCTTTAGCAATTGGCGAGTATTCACTCATATTTATTTGATCACATCAGTGATTCAGATGGAAGTGTTTTCCCCTGTACTATTAGAAATTGGGTCTACAAATTACCCTCCTCTCCCGGCCTGCCAGCCCCTAAACACATCTTGTATCCTTTTGCAGGTCAGCCAGTGCCAGATGTTAGACATAAGGCTTGGCAACAGGGAGCTGATACACACAAGAAAATATTTTTTTGTCTTTCATAGCAACAAGGCATGTTTCTTGTGGCATCTCTCTAGCCATCCAGTCGTTCTAAACCATCCAACAAGGTGAACAGTTCAGACAGGGTGAAATCTGACCCCTTAACTCCCCCTATTTCTCTGCCTGAATGAGAAAAACAATCTCTGTTTTGAAAAGCTGGCAAGAAGTTAGAACTGGGAAAGATATATTCACTGCATATTTTAGCTGACACCATTCAAATTTGCTACATAAGGGCATTCCTCAATGCCTGCTAGGAGGAATCTCCCATTCAGCAAAAACAGAAAATGAAAACACCCTCCATACAGGACAAATACCACTCTGCTGTATTTATGTACATATTTAGTTCCATTCAACTAATACTTATTGAACTTTTCATATAGTCCACCATGATGAAAAGGTTCATGAATATAGACACCAAATATATAGTCCTTGGGCAAATAGAAGAGGTGGGCAATAGACATTGTTGTGCCTGTGCCT
This sequence comes from Dinomys branickii, assembly GCA_004027595.1. Lineage (NCBI taxonomy): Eukaryota > Metazoa > Chordata > Mammalia > Rodentia > Dinomyidae > Dinomys > Dinomys branickii. Next base: position 29,800 of record PVLD010011770.1, read on the forward strand.
TCTTCTCAGCTGTGAAGGGATTTATGCCATTTTCACCATCTCTCCCTGATATAATCACACTAAATATTAAAAAATACTGAAGACTTTAATTGTCAGAAAGGATGACTCTGTGCATGACACTTGAACTATCTTGTAACTCCTGCCTGCAAATATTCCCTCTGAAAAGCCACCCACTGAGGAGTTCCTTCTCCCACTCTTTTCTTCTACAGGGTCCTGACCTCGGTTCTGTTCCCTTCCTCCGTGGTAGACTTGGGGTCAGAAATACTCCTGTACTCAAGTCATTTTCTGTAACCCAGAAGTGTAAATCTTGGGGTCTTAAATTTTAGGAAATTCAATGATGATGCATTTAAATCCTCAGAAGCCAAAGTTATCAGAACCTTCTTGCTTGTTTTTTTAGAGGCAAAGAATTTCATTAAAAGTAGAAAACTTGGCAAATTGAACATGTATAACACTTAAATTATAATTTATCTCTTGAGATGAATGTATTCAATATATCTGTCACTTGAGAATCTTGTTCTGTTTAAGGAAATTTATTTTGAACTGCTAAGTGGAAATACATTCATCACATATTGATTTCTCTGCCAGAAAAATTTAAATTTTCAAATTGAAGTTATATCTTAGTGTGTAGTTATTTGAGAAGTGAGTCTTTATGACATTGTTATTAATATTTTTGTTGAAAATTTACTAGATTTCTCCCCATATAGTAGGTACTGAATGAATGGGAACAATAACTTTGTCCTTCTATCTCAGAAAAATAGCTTCAAAATTCTTTTTTGTTTTTCCAGAATTTTTAACAAGATTAGTATCCAACTGTAACTTCCTTAATAAAATAGGTATTTATGAACTGTACAAGTACTGTTTTACCCTGAAGTGAGTTTCAAAAGTGAGTCATATTTCTGTGAAAGAGTCAGCCCTAAGAACAAGAACAGTTTGAGGGCATTCTACTCTATCTTCTACAGGTCAGCACATATTTTAGAGGAACTGTGCTTCTGCACTGTGTTCCTCCTAGAATATGACTAGAAAAATTACTGATCAGACAAGGAATGTACAAAACAACCCTCCATAATTCTGGTTCTGGGTTATAAATTATTCCCTAACATTCTATTTTTTCACTGTTTATAATGAGTCCACACCTTTGTTAGGATAATGATCCAATTAAAAACTATTTTATGTCAAACTGAGCCAAATGCAAGTTACTTGTTTCTTCGGAAGAAAGGTCTCAAAGCAGAGCCCTACAATGGTAGACTCTGTATGTAAGTGGAGTTGGATGTTTATTCTGTAGGAATGGCTTATGTGAGAGAGTGACCCTGAAAAGTGTTGAGTAGGGAAATAAAATATCAAACTTTACTTTGTGAGGCATTTACAGAGGACTTCACAAACTTGGCATCATGGCACCATGGACAGGAAACTACACTAAGTCAGTCAACTGTATGATTTTAAGTGCAGGAGACAGACTATTTCTATGTAACCAGGTGCCAAGAAGAGCATAGGTCTACAAAAAACTACAGATGTTTTCCCAAGAAATGATGAATCATCTCCCTATTTGAAATTCACTATCTTAAATTAAAATAGCAATGTTTATTCTACAGTACTTTGGAAGGCATATTTGCTCTTCAAATGTATGATTTTCTTAAGAGAGAAAGGAGGAGAAGAAGAAGGAGGAGGGGGAAGAAAATTGAGAAGGGAGAGGAAGCAGTAAGTGCCAGATGGGTTTTTAAATAGTAACTCCAAAACATTGTTGCCTTGGTATGAATATGAGGAATTTTATTTAGCAGTGATTTCTGATATACAATTTTTGAGATTTAAATAAAGTGTTTTGTGACATAGAAACAGTTAATTTTTCAGGGCTGGTTTCCAGAATTCACATTCAACAACCCATGTATAACATAATGTAAAATGTATTTAAATATCCCAAAGTAATTTCATCAGGCAATGAACCACGGTGTCTTTCCCATTTGTTCTTACTCAGAACACACTCACCAGTTCGCTTGGCATCCATCACTTTTATTTTGTATCAGATTCTCATTGTCTGAAGTAATAATGGATAAGTGATCCAAAGAATAGTGTATTGCTTTGAACTGCTGACACATTGCCGAGAGCTGTATTATGCAGAACTGTGCTGCTAGACAAAATACTCATATTCAGCTCAGAACTCTGCAGAAAGCAAGCCATTGCCCTCAAATGTTTGTATAATAGGTATTCTACAGCGGATGATTAAAAAAGAATGCATTCTTGTTTTGTTCAGTTGGATGGGAAATGATATGTGATGTATTTAGTTTTAATAATATCACTCCATAGACACACTTTTCATGAATCATGCTTGAAAGTCTGCTCATCTTTTAGTGTAAAATACCTAGAAATAGTAGATGATCTGAGACAAAGCTGCAAAGGTACTTTCACATTTTATGTAAATTTTGGGGATGCAGTCTTACATGTTACAGAATTAAAGTCCTCTAGGAAAAGAAATCTGTTTCACAAAAATGCCACTGATTAATCTGTCTTCTATTGTGCCATAAGACAAAATAACAAATAAGATCCTAGAAGTGAAATTATTTTAAAACACATTAATATTTATTGCAATAACACAAGCACTAGAGAGATCTGCCCACAACAGGAGGCCATTTGCATGAATGTCGTTGCAGAGTGGACATAGTTTACTAAGAAAACAGATAAGGAATTGCCTTCTCATTGCCACGTGGATACAAAATATATGTGCATTTTGTAACTCTGCATACATGTATGCATCATCCATATATTCATTTCTCAGTAGCTACCGGGGCCTGGTTACTGATTCCAGAATCTCCCCTGGGTACCAAAAAGTGCAAATGCTCAGGCCTCTTATGTAAAATGAAATAATGTTTGCATATACTCTAGTTTAAATCATCACTACAGTACTTATAATTCCTAATACGATGTAAATGCTGTGTAAATGGTTGTTGTACTGCATTGTTTAGGAAATAATGACAAGAAAATATCTGTACAATCCATGTTCAGTAATGACACATTTTCTTTTAATTTTCTATTCACAATTGGTTACTGAATGTGAAACCCAAACCTGCAGATACAGAGGAACTGATATATATCCTCAAACCTCAATTACAATACACAGAACTTTTAGGGCGATGATGGTGTGTTTTGGTTAAACAAATTTTCAAATGAACAGATTAATGGTGAGAATTACATGGGCCTTCCTGTGAGCAAAGAGCAAAACCCATGACTTGGCACAGGGTTGTGCATCCTCTTTCCTTATAGATGGTGAAATACAACATCCTGGTTTTCTCTGCTGCCTTAGTAGGTAGAATATAGAGACTATATCTATACCTGTAATTATTTTGAAACTCAAATTAATTGAGGATAATAACGATGTCCAGGAGGCCAGATCAAATTTCTCATTCCAAACTATACTACAGACTCAAAGTGAGAAGAAGCTACAAAGCCTGCTGCTGACAGTAGCAACGAGACAAAGGCTTTGCCACGTCAGGAAACCACTGTAGTGGCTGAGAAATATTTTCTCTGTACTTGAATTTGTAGGAGATAACATAAAGTACATAGTAGCCTTCTGGCATTTCTACCCTAAAGATTGAAACTATGTATGATTTTAATATGGTTTCTTTTAGTTGAGTGATAGACAATTGATGATTTTCTATGATTACAGGTCATAAACATCCACTATCCCTACTTGTACATTTCCCGAACATGTTGTAGAATAATACAATTATAACAAATACAGCCATTCAGATTTCAGCTATGCAAACTTATTTCTTGACCAGTGATATTAGTTAAAATTGTAGTTGGGTATTAATGTGAAATGAATACATTTCCTTAATTTTAATGTTGACAGCATTTGAATATTTTAAGACATTTCTCTCTCTGAAATTCACTTACTTTTAACATGTGAGCCTACCATCTGTCTTCGAGATAAACAGAAGTCCTCTGGCCTTCGTTTTAGTACAGGGTGGTACTATGTGGCCTTCCCGTCACTGAGGACACTTACTTACTTTTCCATTAGTGGGAATGTATTCACAGTGATCTATTTTCACTCTCTTATTTCTCTCTCCCTGGTAATTCAGGCACTATTTCTAAATCATTGGCCAGGATAAAGAAACAGTTTAGATACATGAATAATTCCATAAGCTCTGATGCAAAGTACTCAGGCTTGTATAGCATCTGGGTAGATCCCATAATCAGGTCTCAGCTTTCTTTTCTTAACTGAGTTATTAGAACAGATTATTCTACATTCATATAGATTTTTTTTCAATATGTGACAAACGTGTTTTTGTCACCCCTATAATTTTACTAAGAAAGTATTTATATATAGGTATAATTAAAAGAAGAGTAATCAGTTCTAAAACTGATTTGAAACCTTGTCAATATTTTTATATTCTCTTTATTTTTATAAAACATTTGAAAGATATGCAGACACTATGACACTGCTCTGAAATATTTTGACATTCTCTTAAGAATACTATTTTAGATGTAGCTATAATGACTTTACTGCAACTTAGAAAAGTAACAATAATTACAGAAGTATTTTTCTTACCTGAGCCACATGCAAATGTCCCTATTTGTCCTCCAACTGACTTCTATAATTTCTTCTTGTCTTACTTCCACCTGGGATCAGATTATGATTCTTGCATTACATACAGCTTTCATTCAAGATAATCTGTAATGCCAGAATAATGAACACATTGTAGTTTAACATTTCCTTGTCAAACGCATGAATTTAGTGATGCTTTTAAGTTAACATTGCATTTACTAAGCATAATGATATCTGCATATACTTTAAAAAGAACACAACCTTTCCATGTGAGATATTTTTAAGTTCAGCGCATAGACACTACTAATAACTAATGTGACTTCAGTCAGTGTCTATGAAACTTGCGTGGCTCTAAATGAATATTAGTTCATTTAATCTTTACAACAAGCCCATGAGGTATCATTTTATAGATTGAGATACTGGGCAAATTAAGAATTTTGCTAAAGATTTGAGGGTTATTCAGAGAGATAATCTATATATAAGCTTGAGCTGGAGGGTTTATTACACATTCTATAGTGCTTCGCAAGCCAATAATGGCTGCAGGAAGCAGTTCATTTATTCTCTTCTAATTCTTGCTCTGTCCTGCCTAGCAGACATGTTGCTATCTGTCCGTTCAAGCTTCTCAGCTGAATCACTTTGCAACACTCAGTTTAATTACTGCCCGGCCTTCAGGGAAGTGGAATCCTGTGAGGAAGCCCTTTGAAATTCAAAGAATTGGGGTGCAGGGGTTTTTTGTTGTTGTTCAGAGAGAACTTTGAGCAAGGTCATGTCTGTTTCCTGAATGGACAGGATTAGGATAGGAAAACTGGAGTCTTTCCCAGCCTGGAGAGCCAAGTTTTCACTTTGTCATTTCATTACTCTCTTTGAAGTAAATTCCCAGAATATCAGATGCATCCAGATTAAACTTGAGAACAAAACACATCCCAAGGCCAACTGGGAATGACTCAGGGCACTTGCCGTCACTCTGGAGTGCATGTGCTCTTGTTGCCTTCTATTAGTGGAGTTAATCACATGTTTCTTGTAGCTGCATAGGGTGCAGATTAGTCCAGCACAAGCCCATCCCTGTCAGGTATCCTGATGTACACGAAGGATACATCAGGAAAGAGAAGAAACTAACTTTACTGAACACCTTACTGAACTTACTGAACATCTACTCATCCTAGCTGTAGGGTTTTAGTTTTGGTCTGTTCTTTTAATCTACAAGTATAGATTATCTCTTATTTTTGTGATGATATTTCCTATGAAGTGAATTTTTTCTCATTGATTCTGTGTATCTAGTTTTAGGTAAAAATAGATATTTCTATACTCTTACAGAGAAATTCCTTCCTAAAAATCTAAAGTTTAAAAGAAAAATGTCTGGTCAGCAGTTAATCTCTTTCATAGACCACTGTCCTAGAACATGAATGAAATGAACACATTTTTAAAACTGTGAATGGACTAAATTAAATGTCAACAAGGAATCAAAATTTATCATGAAAGTGATCAATAGTGTGTGTGAGTACAAGTTTGGTCCTTATTAATGTAAACACACACACACACACACACACACACATACACACAATGTAAATACACTGCAAATGAGATTTTCTTTCCAGATGCCTTATAAACTAACCTGATTAAAAAGAAATCATACCAAGTTTGACCACAGTTTTGAAATGTGAAATAATTCCCATAACTTTCTAGTCACCCAATTTGGAAGTACCCTACACACCTCCCTCTCTGGGTACTCAGCAAATACCAAACAGGGAGGGCAATTTCCCTTCCTGTCTAGTCAGACTATCATTATTTCTGTGAAGTGCCTGAGTGGGTAAGCACATAAAAAAACACAATCCACCACAACTTGAAATATGCCTTTAACTCTCCCACCTCCTCTGTTTCATGTTCCCTAAATTGCTGTGCAACCTAAGAAACCTAAGATCATTAGTTCTCACTTACTACTAATAAACCCTAACCTTTGTCTCCTAAATACCAAGAAGTTACAGCAGGTCTAATCCACATATTTTATTTTGCCCTTCTTAATAAGCTGTTTGATGATGCTGACATACTGCCAGGAGAATTATAAAAAAAGATCCAGCAGCTTTTGGACACATCTCTGTCCCTTAGGCAAAATAGTGCTTTGTATCACTGCTTGTCAGAATGTTGTTAATAGTTGCTTTTTTCCTTTTGGAGGGCTTGTGGAAGAATCCATTTATATGTCTTCACATGTCATTTATGTATTAAAACACAAAACATACGAGAGCTTTTAACATCTGAAAACTCACTATCACCCTTGGATGCAAACGTTCTTTCGTGCTGCAAATCAGCCATCTGGGTCATTCTGCACCGCGATCTGTGTCCTATGCAACTGACTTCTAGACGGCTACACTTGTTTTCTTTCTACCTTACTGGTTTTCCCTTTTCCGCCTCCTTCACTCACTTCTGTGCTATCCTATAAATGTCAGGGTAGTTTCGGGCTCAGTTCTGTTATGTTCTTTCTTCCACAGACATTCACTACTTAGAAAAGTTCCTCCATTCCTGTGGCATTAAGCATTTATACAGTAAAGATCCTCAAACTTTTATTCCCAGTTTAAAGTTCTAAATTCCAGGCTTTCATACCTAATTCCATATGCAACACCTTATATCCATAAAATGTAACAAACTAATCGTGACTAGAGGGCTCAACATTTTCCCTAGGTGGTCTCTCTCTAGATTTCTCATTTTAATAAAGTGCATGAGGCCAAAATTACTTGGAAAGTGCCTGATTCTTCCTTCCTTCATTCTTCCGTACAAGTCCTACCAACGTGTTTTGCAGGTCCTATCAGTTCTTCTTGCAAAGTGTGTCACAGTGGTATCATCTCCTGTCTCCACTGACGACTCTCTCAGTTCTCATTGTCTCGTTCTATAGACTCCTGGTACAACCCACTGTGCGGCAGATACCTGGGCCTGTTTGCTTTCCCCAAGACGCACAGCAGTCCCTGCCTCCTGGCCCATCACGCCCTGTTCTTTGCCCAAAGTAGTCCTGCTTCTTGGCTGCACATGATGCATTTCACGCCATCAAAGGCTCTATGGCAATAGCACCTCAAAGAGAATTTTCTTTGCCTTTCTCTCGAGCTAGTCTCAAACTCCACAGGATGCTCCTTGCACTCTGCTCACAGTATTTCTTTCTACCTAGAAATGCCTCTCGTTAAATTGCCATTGCCTGGAAGCTCAGCGAGGACAGCAACTTGTCAGAACTGGTCCCATGTCTCCAGCACCCAGCTGAAGGGCTGTTTGGACTCCTGGGTAAACAGGATAATGTAAGCGTCTTATGATCTATTCTGTTGGCCTTTGTGAATCAGTTTTTGTTCCAAGGGTCTCTTAACTCCAAAAGGACAGACCTCTACTAATACAAAGGAGCTTTTCCTAAAAGTTTGTATAGAATTAAAATATTTTTTCAAAACATATTGCTGAAATTTGGAGTTATACTATCATTCAATCACCTGGAAAAAAAATTTTTTTTGGTCTAAATGTTCAAGAAATGATGACAATGAACTTCAAACTTTAATGCTTATGACTATTAAATAGAGAAGTGGCTAGTAGATCTGGGAGTGGGCTCTGAATCCTGACTTGTTAGAAAGCCTCCTCCAGTGACCTTGATTCAGCTGCTCCTTGAACTGCTTTGAGAAATACTCGACTATGCATTTCACAGTTCCTTTTGTAACTTTGAGAAAAATAAATACAGGCCTGTCCGATTCACCTCTAGCAGAGTACTCAATTTTGTCACTCAGGTGCCTGATGCTGAGTTTGAGAGACCACAGCTCAGTCGTGAGTGATAACTGTCAACCTTAGGGAAGGCAGAGCATGGCTTTATATTGAAAGTGAAAACTTCTTGCCATACTCTACTGTCAAGACCAAATTGGAAGCATAGGCAAGGAAGCAGAGACATGGACAAATAGGCCAGTAGCCAGCAAGGAAATGAAGAGGCAAGCGTAGCTTAGGAGGAGAGAGGAAAAAAAGATTTCCCTTAAGTAGAACTGAAGTATTTCAGAACTGCCTGGTTCAGCCTCATTTTAAAGCATAGGGACAAGTGAAACTTGATTAGTTGGTAACACAGAGAGCTTTACACTGCCCATAATTGTGCACAGTATGGAGCCCTCTGCTATGGTCAGCAACCCTCCGCACATCCTTCAATTCCTGACATGTGTGCTGTGACCACCGGCTAAGTGTTTTAGCCTATAGACAAAGTCATCAATATCTGCAGCATGTGTGCATATTGTGACATGACAGCAAAACGGGTGTTAGGGAGGGGACAAAAGTAGAAAACTTTTTGAGTTTGAAATATAATCAACAACTTCAGGGGCTGGGGATATAGCTCAGTGGAATAAGCGCAGGGTCCTGAGTTCGATCCCCAGTACCGCAAAAAAAAAAAAAAAAAACAACTTCAGTTCTTGCAAATACGCCATTGAATGTTATTCATACCACTGACTATCATTTTACAACTCCATAAATTTAAATAGAACAATTTAATTGCTTCTTAATCTTGCTTTTATATTATGGCAAAAGATTCCCTGCATATCTGTTTGTGGCTGTTTCAAGTGTAACAGTGATTTCAATCAAATCATGGAATTCACTGAAAGCTTACGGATGAGAAAACTGAGGTTCTAAGAACTCAAATGAGGTTTTCCAGTGTAACTATTAAAGAGCAAAACTATGATTTGAGCCATGTCTGTCTGAGCAAAGCCTGTGCTTTGTGCAGTTTCATGAGTTCAGTGCCAGCAGTAAGCCCCACACCCCAGGGATGCCCCACACCACAGAAAGATGGTACAGAAGCCCTGCCCTACTGGAGAACTCCCGCATAGTCACCAAAGCATTGAATTACAGGGGTGAGGAGGGCCTCCCCACCTTCAAAAGTGTGGGGATTGTACCCTGTGACCTTGGAGGTGTATCAGCTGGGCTGGCGGGTGACATAGGAAGGAGGCTGGGGTTCCCATCCACCCTGTCTCTACTTGGCCAATCTCTTCTGCTTCCTTCATCTCTACCCCATTGTACTCTTTCTGAAAATTGAGCCTCCTTCAGAACTCCAGCTTGGGAACCTTGCTTACCTACCATGTTTGCCTATTTCTTGATAGTTAATTTCTTTGGTCACAGTAAGTCACTGATTCCAGTATCCTAACAAATGTTTCTGTACTGACGTACTTTGTTTATGCTTTGGGTACAACTTGCTGCTGGTAGTGGCTGTTTTAGAAACCTAGACCCTTCTTCTGTTCTGCTTGATTGGAGTCCCACTCTGCCTAGGAGTCCTACACTTCTCAAAAAGAATGATTTGCCCGGAGAACACCCATGTCTTCAATAGTGACTTGCAGAGCTGGCTGTGGTGGCGCACACTTACAGTTCTAGCACTTTTGGGAGGGTGAGGCAGGGGGAATCACAAGGCACAGTGAATGCCTGTCACAAAATGGAAAATTAAAGAATGACTGGGGATATGGTTCAGTGCAAAGGCCCTGGTTTCAAGTCTTAGGACTGAAGAAAAATAAATTGACTTCCAGGCAAGAAGAAGTCATAAATGGGGTCTTAGGATTTGCAGTTCACTCCGCCTGCTAAATAGGCCAGTCCTATTCATGTTAATCACTGAGAAAAACGAGGATAGGACAGGGCAGTGTAAGGCCTCTACGGTTAGGTTAAGGGTGAGTCCAGATTTGTGGAGAGAAACACTTTAAATAGTGTTTGTGCTACCTGGACTTCACACTCAGGAAACTGCATTAGGGAGAATCTGCTTCCTGCCATTGCCTGGCTGAACAGATGCATCCAGAAGGAAATCCTGATATGAAATTATTTCTATTGCAAAAAGGCAGGGATCCCTGAGTGGAAAAATGGAACAAATTTTTTTTCCCCACTTTATCCTTCAGAAGAGTTTATTTTAGTGATTCGCTTAAATGTCACTCTTCTCTATGGCAGTGTGATCCCTGCGAGGTCCCTGAGGCCTTTTCTGCTGGTCTGCAGGTCCAGTGAGAGGCACAAGGAACGAGTTCAGTCCCTGCCAGCTGCTGAAGGCAATGGGCTGGGTGAGCAAGCATCTGAAAGGACCCAAGACTCTCACAGCAGTAAACAGATGAGGGGTCTTGACCTTCAGATGAGCTGCACCTAGGTCGTGTTAAAATTATCTGCAAAATAATTGAATAGGCACTAGATATACTTTTTCACATGCACATTGTATTTTTCACATGACAACTATAGTTTTTCTTTTTACTAAAGTTCAGAAACAGTTAAGTTTGGGGTCTCTGCCAAGGGAATGGTTATGGTTGATACATTGCTGGCTAAAAGCCCTCCATAGACTCTTTTTTTCTTTTCCCACCCCGTTTTCTCAATGGTGTAAGGCAAGACCTAGGCACCATGGCGCAGAATTCTGCTATAATATCGCTCGGGAAATTACCTGGCTTTGCTACATTTGTACCTACCAGCTCCAATGTAACAGCAAGAACTTTCCGCCTCCTGTTTATTTCTCTGAAGCAGCAATAAGCAATCCTGTGCGACATTGCCTGTGGTGTGGTTGCCAGGCAGCAGAAAGAGATCTGCCGCAGGAGGCGGGACCTGGGGCAAGAGAGGAGAGAAAAGCTGGAGAGGAGGGGGGAGCAGGCTAGGCGAGTGGGGGCTGGGCGCGGAAACTGCTGAGCCAGAATTCCATCTCCTTGTTGTTCTTCACGTTCCAAGCGCATAATGAGCCAATAAGCGGAACGTAGAGGGGAAATAAAGATGGAAAAGAAACAGTTGAATGTTGTCATTAAGTAGGGCGTCGGTAATATTTCTTACTTGGTGAAGAAAGGGTTTCAGATTTTTCTTGTGGGTTTTTTTTTTTTTTCTCCTGAACTTTGTTTCCTGGTAAATGCCGCTCTGCAAATATAAAAAAGGACAGCTTCTCAGTGGGCCGGCTTTGCTGTAAAAGCAACAAAGAATTAGCACATAATATCTTCCAGCATTTCCAACACTGCGCCTGAGGAACACACACCGTTACACAAGGCTATACAGACTCCTCCGGAGTCTCACAATGTTGAAAGTAAAACTCAGCCTTTATGGAATGTGCAGAATTGGGTGTTACCAAGCTAGGAGGTCATTCAAGGTGATTGAGGAAGCTGGCCTTTCTCTTTGGGAGGCATTTGTTAGCTTGTGAAATTGGGAACTGAAGCTAAATCTCATCTCTTGGCTTGACAAGAATCTTGCTCTAATGAGACTGAAACGATTGGACTGAGATCCTAGCAGAAGGGGTGGGGGCAGATGGCACAGAGGTCCCTCCATGCTGGCCTGGATGTCCCCCAGCACAATGAGCCTTGCCTTTTGCCAGCCTTCCAAGCTGTCTGTGGCTAGGTTGGACACCCTCCAGGGGTAACAGACAATGATTTTTATTTAGATGTTTGATTATTCTTGTTAATCAAATAGAGCAAGAACAGAAGGTTTGTTCAAAACAAACAATGTATTTACGGATCGCTTTGTGTGGTGGTTGCACATTTTAAGGCTCTGAAGTTGCTAGCTAACTCCTCTCACAGTACGCAGACCTGCCATCTGGGAGCGAAAACGGGATGAAGCATATTAAAATGGAAGATGAGAAAGAACTTGAAATCACTGTAAAGATAACTGTGTGTCTGATTTCACCTTGGCAATGGGAATGGGGGAGGGGAGAAGGTAAAATTAGTGCGACCAACTGAACACGGTAGGGAGTAACAGACGGTAATGCCTCCCCACCCACCAATGCTTGTCAGGCTTGACTCCCCTGAGCCATGACCTGGCTTCTCTGTCATGAATGAGTCAAGGAGAGTTAGAAGACATGACAGAAAAACAATACCTTTCACATAAACCACATAAAGTCATAAGAAAGAGTAGCAGATAGGGGCCTAAGCAGAAACATGGAATGAATGGAAATAAGAAAGCAAACCCATTTTGCTCAGAACCAGGGCTAGAGGCAAGGACAATCTCACTCTGCTGTTTCTCAGAAAGATAACACTTTTTCCTAAGAAACTGCAAAATATTTACAGACACTTGACAGTTTTCTAGGTAGCTCAGTTGGTGTATGGACACTCAAGCTCTCTGGAATGTCCTGTGATTGAGGTTTTTGTCTCTGCTGCACAGCAGGAGGAACTAATCAGGGAAGCTGCTGGTTTGCCTGACCACACTGGTTAATGACAGTCTTCATGGAGCCTTCCGGGAAACTGGAGATGAAATACCACAGCATTTTTCATGTGGAATTGCACTTCTAATCAAAGCAAAAGGGGAAAATAGTCAGTCTCATAGCTGTGACACTGGAAATTTTACCAAAGTCTACAGCCATTTTTCAGTTTACACTCTATAGGTTTATCTCCTCCAATGTTTTGGTTTTGAAAGTTATACATGAGTGAGAAAATATTTACATTTCTAAGTCTCATTTGGGATCCCAGTGTTGATAGGAATGGCTGATATCCCCTTCACACACACACACATACACATCCTAATGAGAGAAGATAGACTTTCTTTAAAGGATTTGCCATGAGGTAGTCAACACCCAGGATTGTGACCTTTACAACATCATCTACCTCCAACCTATATACAAGAAAATGTTCATTTAACAAAAGGCCATTTCTGTGGTAGAATTGTTGAATGTGGATACTTCAGAATTATGCCATATTCCCTTATTCTTTTCCATCTCAAACCATGTAGGAGGGTCCTGTGGGGTTTATGTCATTATGGCAATGAGGCGTAATGAGAGAAGTCTTAGGGAAAACTGACCTATGTATTTCCTGAAGTTGGATAAGCCCTGGGTTAGAGAAGCAGCAGCATTTGATCAAAGTGAAACACAGCATCATCTTGGGTGATACTGGAGGTAACACAAGAGGGTGAAAAATTACATTTCTATTACTAAGACAAAAGTTCTGGCCCAACTGAAATTCTAAGTGAGAATATTTGATATATTTAGTCCTATCAGAATACATTAGATAGATTCCTCACACTGATGAGGGTGCCTGCGGGAGGAGTAAAGGAGAAGAGTTAGCTTCCTTACAAACACACCGTGTGCAGCACTTATAATGTACCCATAATAGCCAGAATTTCTTTCACCCAAAGGCATAGATTATTGAAAAGGTGCTAAAGCAATTTATAACAGGGTTGTGTTTTTTATTTTCAGTGCAAATAAGGAAAGACTTTTGATCCCAAACCTTTCCAGTGCAGAAGGAAGACACAATTTTCAGCGTAGATGAAGAAAAAGAATCTGAATCTTCCTTTGAAGAATCCAACAGCAGCTGCCAAGGAAGGCAGAATCACAAAACACATAGATTCCATGAGAGGATAAGCACCTTTTCCATCCTAGGAGCTTTGTCATTTTTCAAAACTACCACATTTTTCATAGTTTGCCATGGTGATCTTCAAGTGGATAAGTGAATATAACCAGAAGCAAGTTAATTCCCATCCAGTTCCTTTTTTAAGGATAACAGATATTCTCAAAGAAAAGTGGCACTAAGCAATGGTAGATGAAGAAAATAAAAGCACAGTCTGAAAATGAATGGATTCAGAAACCAATTAAAGCACAGTTTAAAAGATTCCTTAACTTACACACATGTCCTACTACTGAAAAAAGCAGTGCTTTCCACAATTCTTTCTCAATGTTTTGTTTCCAGAAATAACAGGTTTAATTAAATGTGCACAAGATACACTCAAGTGATTCAGACTAATGCAGTCAGGGATTTGGAAGTTGCTTAGAAGACTTTGGGAAGGATTTTGATTCGCCAGGCTTAGATACTAATGGGGAAAGCTGATCTTCAGGGAACTAGCATGCAGGAAGTGTGCATGGCTCTGTTACTGCTGTCAAAGCCAGCTGCTATGTTACTGGGAGTGGGTACTGTGAAAATGGCAAACATCAAGCAAACTGGAAAGGAGTTAAGTTTTATTAAAGTCTTTGTATGTAACAAGGTAGATTCACATTCATTACTTCAATTAAATCTTAAAACATCACAGAGAACATAAATGTTACTGCTCTGTTTTTAAGATATATAAGTGAAGACCATCAGCACATCAAAAAATAGCTAATTGGAACTCTGAATACCTGATGGTTAGTTTAGTACCCATCATCATATCAACTTCCTTCTCCATGCTACTAAATGTACAGGATCTGTAAATGCTGACCAGTGATCAAAGGGTTTTAGGGTGGACCAAATTGCCCTACCCCTTTGATTCAGAACAATAATGTCCTCAATCCCAGTTAGAATGTACTTCATGTGTATTCACAATTATAGGCATCATCAAATATGTCACAGGATTTGATGGAAATGATCACAAAATATTCCCAGTGTATTTTCTGAACTTGCACACACATACTAATTTCAGGAGTGCATGATGTGACCTCCAGAATTATTTTTGTATGGGAGAGTGTGGGAGACCGCTGAGACCTGCGGTCTGCATCCATCTTGTACCGCTGAAAGATCTGCGGTCGGAATCCATTTTGTAAACTACCAGCCATCTTGAGAGTTAAGTTCCAGTTTCCATATATGGTCAGTTTCCTGTGGTTTCCATATATGGTCAATTTCCTGTTAATTACGTAATATTGCCTGATGCTCTGACCACCCTCGCGTGATATTTGAACCTCCCTCCATTGCTTAGTTACCCGCTGACGTCAATCCCCACTCCGGCATGTATATAAGCCCAAGCTTTCCGTTCAATAAACGAGACTTGATCAGACTCCTGTCTTGTCTCCATTTCTTGTGTCTCTTGTCTCTTTAGTCCCACTCCCCCTCTAGGGCCTTCGTTGACTACCCGCGGGTCGGGACAGGAGAGGAAGGGGGAGAGAGGGAGAGAGGGGAGAGAGGAGTGGACAGGAAAAGGGAGGAGAAGAGAAGGGGGGGAAGGGGAGGGGAGGAGGAAGGAAAATGGGAGACAGAGAGATAGTGCAAATGTCAATCAGTCAAGGCCTCGGAGCTCATTCACTGCTTCAAAAACTTGCTGCTCATCTATGACTACAGATATGAACAAAAGTAAATGAAAAGTCTTCAGTTCTAAGAGGTATAAATGCATTACACACTTCATGACTGATACTGTGCTTTTCTATAAACAACAAAGAAAGATCATGAAAACAAATTAGCACACACCCTAAGAAGGCTAAGACAGCCTGTATTTTATTGGTTGCACTGCATAGAGCCCTGGTAAGTTACCTGAATGTTTCGCGCTGGGCTTTGAGTCAGGAGACATGGGCTATACATATCCTGACATTTCTATTGAGTAAGTCTATGAGGTTTTTCAAGTGAACTATTCCATTTTGGTTTTGATTTCCTAGACATTATATATAAATATTCTTTAACATAGATCAGTGTTTCCAGTTATTTAGATAAGTACACACACAATTCATGTTAAGTGAATTTATAAAATAAGAAGCTGCATTCTATTTTTTTAATGTACCGTAATATTCTTACTTTTTATTTGTCGAATGTGTCAAAGTACTAGATTCTCCCAGAAATTATTCCAAATAAAATACAAGGATAAGTGGCCTTTTATAGAGTTCTCTGCCAAGGTCATCAAAGTAAGTCGAATTTTTTTCTTAAACATGTATGTCTAAAAATAGGACATGAAATATGGAGAGAAAAAACAAGATAGGTTTACCAATAAGCTAGCACACTGTCCTAAGACTTCACATTAATAACATATTCTGTTTTAGGAGAAGGTACTGAGCCAGAAGTCAACAGATAGATAGAATTTACTACCACTTCTAACACTAAACAGCTCAGGACCTTTGGCTGTCACTCATTCTCTCTGGTCTTGGTTTCCGCAGCTGTAAGGTGAACTGCAGCATTGTGTTACACAGGTAGAATGGGGGTCGGATTAAACTGTCCAGTAGTCAGAGGAAGTCTGAGAAAAACAACACCATCACTTTAAAAAAAGAACCATATCCAACCAAAAAAAAGGTGACAGACAAGCAATCACATTCATGAGGCAAGCAGAGGAATTTTTGCAATAACCTGATATTTACCCACAAAACAATAACATTATTCTGAAAAAGTTAGAATGCCTTGACAAAAAAGTTACTCTATAAGTAATCTCCTTATATGTTTACTTACCCAAAAACCAGGGATTCGTAAAAACTATATTTAGGACACTGAATAAAAAGAAATTATAAAATGAGATGACAGGTAAATCAAAGTATTATACAAATATTATAAAAGGATAAGTATGAAAGTAGTTGAGTTGAAAGATAATCTCTAAAATGATATTATTACACCGAAACTGTCAGAACAATACAGATTCAAGTAGTTTTTATAAAAAATACAGAAGTATGTATGTCTGTCAATGTGTATGTTTGAAAATGTCTTGAAAAATGTTAGAAATTTGTTTCTACAAGACCACATATTCGGGTGAAAGAAGTTATGTGAAAAGTATTTCCACATGTACTAGGTATATTTTGTATCAAGTGAACCACACACAGTAAAAATATCCATGTCTTTTTAAAATAATTTCAGAGAAAAGAAGGAAGGAAAGAAAGCAGGAAGGAATGAAATGAAAGAAGAGAGGAAGGAAATGAGTTATACAGATAGTGTTGGGGCTTATCTAATGTCTCAACTTAATAACTCTACATACTTGAATAAATTAACTAACTTTTCACACCAAAGTTATCTTTAGAAGAGTGGTAAAAATAGATACTTTACCATGTTTTTATAAGGATTACAGATAATGTATGTAAAGTACCTGGAACATACTCAAAATTTAATAAATTGTAATTACTATATGAAGATAAATGATGTAATCTTGGTTTTATTTTATAGATCAATAAAATAGATTTTTATAGAATCCTTTATTACCTAACATAACCTCTTCTCCCTAATCCTCAGTTGAAGAGAATGAGATTGGAGAGCTGAAAACTGGAAACAAGACTAAAAGAGGTAATGACAGAATAGTTGCTGTCCTGTTTTTCCTACTTTATGACGCCTTCTCTGCTAGCTCCTCCATACATATGTATATTATGGAGGACATGTAAAAAGCATTAAGGTCATTTACTCCTGAGAGATCTATAATTTTACAGGGCAGCAGTGGAAGAAGTCACAAAAGAATGTGTGTGGACAGTAAACAGCATAGGATGTTTCCCGGAAGCAGAATTTAGCAACCCATTCCATGGTCCTATTTCTCTTCCATTCACCACTGTCCTTGGAGACAAACTTGGCAGGAAAGAAAACAGGTTATGATGTGAGGCAGCCGGTTAGGCAATGGGTCTCATCCAAACCATGTGAAATCCTTTTCAATCTTGAAGCAGTCCTGACAGGTAAAGTAACTACAACAGAATTTACAGTAAAATTTGGGGGGCGTCCTACTTCCTGAAAACTGCTGTCACGTAGCTCCAAAGAAGGGCTGGAATGGAATGGAAATGACTGAAGTAGGTTGCAGTTTTGCTTTGAGTTTTATAAAGCCAACAGATGAAAATGGTTCAGAGATACTGTTCTTACAGAAAAGGGAAGATCCCAGAAAACAGAAAGTTGTGTCCTTCCAGAACTCTTTTCTCCATAGTTTAAATCACAGTAGCATTTTTAAAAATCAAGTTTCTTGTAATTCCTACTTATCTGGGGATACCTGATCACAGTATGGGAAGAAAACTGCACCAAATAGATAAGCCTATTCCAGGGAGAAGGTCGTGGACAAGCGGCATATGGGCCAGCTTTCAACTCTATGTGCCACTCTGGTCCGACATCCTCATGCAGTGAGCAATCTTCACAATTGCTAGAGGTGATTATAATGCATAATGAATGTTTAAACAAATTCTTTTTTACAGGAGACACACTGATATCAATCCCTCTCAGAGTCTTCCTCCTTGCTTTGAACACATAGTACTTCTCCCATCATTCTTGGCACTTTATAAAGCAATTCTGGAAGTTTTCTTTCATGAGTATCTTTGTAAGGTGTGATCAAAAACATGATGTACTCTGCTGCTGAGTGCCATCCAATGGAAAGGTAGGCTCATAAAAATATTATGGTGTGTCTTCATTCACCGTATTTCCTGAATTTGGTAGCATGCAAGTTCTGGTTCCTTCCCAAAGTCAAAATGGCCTAAAATGTAAACAGTTAGAATTGGTTTGGGACATACAGACGCAGCCAGGACAGTACAGCTAAAGACCCCCACGAGTGAGGACTTCCAGAGCTACTTCAGAATGTGGCAAGAAGGACGAGATAAATCTGTACAAAGCAAGGAGGGGTCTTCCGAGGGGGTTAATGGCAATCTGTCTTTTACTTAATACATGTTTTTAGAACGTAAACATTTACTGTGGTTTTCAGTCACACTGCATATATACAACAATCCTATTCTCATGTATACAAAGCAACAACCTAGAGCACAGGCTTTTTTCTATCTTGTGTTTTTCATGTATTTCCCTTCTCTTAGATCCGGTAAGGGCCTTGAAAAAATATGGATGACCTACTAAATCTTCCTTCAAAAAATTTGTGGATTAAAAATTATTATGCATTTCTTTTTGTGGGGGGCTATTTCTTTTTATGGGGGCTACTGGGGATCAAACTCAGGACCTTGTGCTTGCCAGGCAGGTGCTTATGCCACTAAGCTATATCCCCAGCCCTATGCACTTCTTTAACATGAGAAACACTCAAATTACTTGCCCAAGGTCATACATATAAGGAGGGGAGTCAAGATTTGAAATCAGGTTTCTATGGCTCAGGACCCTAATAATATTATACTCTAGACCCTTTGCTATATATTTGAGTAAATGGAAGCTTCCTCTCTGTATCTCATTAAGAAGTACTTTGTGCTGGGCACAGGGGTGCATGCTTGTAATCCCAGCTACTCCAGAACCTGGGGCAGGAAGATCAAAAGTTTAAGGCCAGCCTGGGCAGCTCAGCAAGACCTTGTCCAAGAACAAAAAGGACTGGTTGTGTGGCTCATTTCTATAGCAAAGGGTTTAGACTCCAGCACCTTAAAATTAAAAAGTGCTTTGATTTTTGAGCACTCCCCATGCTATTTTCCATAAGAGAAAATTGAGAGTAGAATGGTGACCACCAGACTAGGGAGAGTGGGGGTAGGGATGAGTGAACGATGGTGGTTCAGTGGACACCACATGATGGTTAGGAGGGAATAATATGCTGCGATGTGCTGCTGCACAGCAGGGAGACTTAGTCTAATAGTATTTTATGCTTTTATCCTTTGTTTAAAATTCCAGAAAGGCAGTCAAAAACTTTGAAAAGACTTCTCAAAGCAATTTATGTGAGACATAAGCCAACAATTTTTGAAATTTTTTAAGCAGAAAATAGTTGATGTGAATGGGAACATTTCTATATACTTTAATATACTTAATTCAAAAGAACAAAAATAAAACAAGTGCTTTGAATTGCCCAAATAGAAATCATTTTCAGAAGTAATATTGCAGACAGAAAATTTATAGATACTGAAAGGAATACTTATAGCTTGCTTCAGTGACAGTATTTGTACTAGCCTTTGATGCAGAATTCAAATAATTTTCTGTGCTATCTCCTGAGACTATCAGTAGAACTAAGTTCCAATTCCTGTGTCCTTCATTCATTTGGTTAAGTACCTTTTTATGTCAACATCCTCGCCCCTGCATTGGAAAGGATACAAATAAATCATGCATGTGCCCTACTTTTTAATTTTAGATCCAGGAAGTAACAAGATTATATAAGAAGCAGCTTGAACTGAAGAATACTGTCTTCTACACCTCAACACTTCACAAAACCAAGTCTGACACTGAATCATTAAATCAACACTTGGATTATAAAGAAAATAGCCTCAAGAAATTTTTAAAGTCTAATTTCTAAGCCTATATGAACAGACTCACTCAGCCAGAAAATAGTCAGATTGTCAGGACTATGCTTTAAAGCAATTCTCCATCTGGTCTGTTTTTGAAAGATTAGCAAATTAATCACATGGAAATGTGAATGAACATAAAATTATCCATAGAAAAACAAACAAACATACATACATAAAAATCTACTTATAATACAAAAGGAAAAGAAAAAAATAACCAGAGGCAATTCGGTACATTTTATATAAAATAAAGTATTTTAGAAAATAGAGATTATTTTATCTTGTGGCAATAAAGAGTAAGGATAGATATGGAAATCATTAATGTCATTTGCCAAATATTTTCTATTTTCCACTCTCCTGTGCAAGTACTGTATTTCTGCTGCTGTGTAATTGAAAAGAGCATATGACTAGATCGGGCCAATGAATTTTATGCAGAAGTGGCACACATAATTTGGGGGTGACAGCACTTAATTGAAAGTGGCAACTCTTAAAAAGCTCACATTTTACTCTAATAAAGGACAGGCAGTGTTTTCAGTCCTGGGAGATTCACCACTCTGATTTTCAGTGGATACAAAGAGCAAGATCCCACTGCCAGACCTACGGAGGTAACCATGTAAGATGGGCAAGGCCTAAATTCGGTAATCTGAACTACTGAGATTGAGGCGTTTAAACTTGTGTGACAGCCCAGCATCCTAACTAGAAAACAGTTAGCCACATCAATCACCACTTGAAATCATTGTTGAAGCCAGTAGTCATTAAAAAGGATGCCAAAAACTGAATAAAAACAGTAAAGCACATTAAAATGCAGGACTACAGAACAAACATGAAAGATCAAACATGCATGCATCATTTCTGGTTTTTTTTTTTTTCTTTGGCGGTACTGGGGATCGAACTCAGGACCCTGCGCTTGCTGGGCAGGCGCTTATTCCACTGAGCTATATCCCCAGCCCCACATGCATCATTTCTGAAAAATAAGAACTGATAGCAAAGACAAAAATGTAGAACATATAATCCTAGCTTGTATAATGGTGGGGTCTCCAGAGAAACAGAGTTAATATGATACATATTATGTGTAATTCATATATATATATATATAATGAAGTTTATTACAAGGAATTATTTCATACCATTATGGAAGCTGATAAGTCCCACAGTCTTTTATCTGCAAGGTGGAAACCCACGAAAGCCAGTGATGGGAATTTTAGTCCAAGTTTGGAAGCCGAGCACTGATAGTGCTCACAGTGTAAGCTGCAGGACATGGACAGATGAACACTAACACCAGTTCCTCAGTTCAAGCAGCCAGGAAAAGGCAGCAATCTAAACTTCTTGCACTTTTTGCTGTGCTTAGGACCCCAATGGATTGAAAGATGCCCAGCCACATTAAGGAGTATCATGTGCTTTTCTTAGTTTAACAATTCCTCTGGAATCATCCTCAAAGACACATGTCCGCACAATGATTAACTAGCTATCTGGGTATTCCATGGTCCGGATGTGGGTAACCATCACAAAAATATAGCTAAAGCAATTTGTTTGAGTATAAAAAAAATGAAGACTTTGGAAAAAAATAAAGGGTCCCTGTGTAATGGGAAGTCATTAAAAATAAAAAAATAGTAATGTAGTTCACTAGAATCATATATTAATAAATCAAGAAAAAAGAAAGCTAAAAATCTGAGAGGGATTAAAAGTTAACCAAGAAAACAATGAAATTAAAACATTTTGAACAATCTACCTCAAAATTGCAGAATAAATAATTATCATGCTTCTGCTTTATGAAATTCAGTGTATCCATTAAAATTACTATTTTGGGGCTGGGGATATAGCTCAGTGGAATAAGCGCCTGCCTAGCAAGCGCAGGGTCCTGAGTTCGATCCCCAGTACCACAAAAAAAAAAAAAAAAAAATTACTATTTTGAAGATCAGGTAAAAATAGGACATGATAAAATGGGTATCATATAGTATAAATTTTAAAAATAAAATCTAAACTTTGTTTCCCTAGGAACACAATTTCATATAAATTTCATATTCTAAATAGGCAAGAAAGTACAATGCTAAAAGATTGCTTTTAGGGCTGTGGAATTAGAGATTATTATAATATTTATTATGGCATTACACTATAGTAGGCATTTAGTTAACATAAAAAGACATAAGACCAGATAGAAAGGCATTTTTATTCCTTATAAATTTGATTTAAATGAGACAGATTTTGTGTCTATTGTTGTTACTTTTCTCTCATTCCTGAGACAAAATGCCTGTTGCCCCAAATTAAGGAAGGAAAGGTTTATTTAGTTCACAGTTCATGGAGGTTTCTGTCCATAATCAGCTGGCTCCAGGCAAAGTGGCATGGTGAGCGGCAACACTTCAAGATGGCAGAAGACAGCAAAAGCAGTAAGAGCACAAAGAGGGAAAGAGAAAATCTCTTTTCCTCCCTTTGAGTCTACACAGTAGACAGGCTATCCACCACCCTTCAGTGGGTGTAGCACTAACACCACCTCTGCCCCCTCCTCTTGCACAGGCTCAGGATGTTCACACAGTGAGGACCGTGACCCACTGCTGAATCACTTGGTTAAATTTCTAAACTTCTCAGGTTTACACAACGAACATCCTAGAGTGCTAAGGGCATATCCTCCACACCCTAGGATGCAGAACTGCTGAGTTACTTCATTAAGCTTCTTGACTTCTCAAGTTGACACAATATATCAACCATTCCTGTCTGAGCACTCTCATTTAAGCAATGTGGCAAGGCCTAAAATCTCCTTTTCTTCCTGTAAAACACTTATACATTAAATTCAAAATAATCATTTAGTTTGAAAGAGAAAAATATAAAAATATAAAATTTCAATATGAGAGTAATCACTTTTAAATAAAAATATTTAATTTGGCTGAAAACTAGTTTAATCATGTTTGGCACTTATGTTATCCAATCATCACAATTAGTTCATGTTTTTTTTTTCATTGCAGATAGCCTAAATATTATTTTTACCATTCTGATTATTTATCACATTCCACGTGTCAGAGTTGCTTCTTACTGAAGACTAAAGCTTTTTATTGTGTTTAAAGGAATCGGAAGCCAGAGGAAGATAACAACCACCGGGTCCTTAGATATGGAGGTGTGTATGAGTTCTGTGTTTACTTTAGATTTTTAGTGGAGTCATATTCTTAAGCACTATAATGTATGTTATTAGAACTATACTTGATAATGTTTTTAACAGGCACCTAGTCCACAAATCCAGTGTTGACAAGAGATTAAGATAAATATATCTGTGTCTAGGAGCCACAATAGATTGTTAAACTATTGGAAATATGCAGACTTTCAAACCAAGTCTAAGTGACTCTTGTGTTCAGGACATTATGCCACGTACGCACAAAACAATCTCACTTTTATTTCAAACGTATGAATAAATATACTACACAGTGGAAAGAAATATACTAAAGTTTAAATGTGGTACTGTAAAGTGAAATTTGCTTTCTTCTTGGTCAATTTGATGTAATTTGTATAAAAGCATGAATTGATCTTGTGATAAAAAATTAAATTTTGACCCTACAAAAGTGCACTTAGAAAGGAAGATAAAGTTGATGACATTCTTACGGTTTAGAATTTATTTGATATAAAATTTTTATTTGCAGTACTGAGGTCAAGCCCAGCATCTTACATTTGCCAGGCAAGTGCTTTACCTCCGTTACATTTCTAAGCCCTATTTCATATAATTTTACTGAAGTTTGTATACGTAATGCAATTGTCATTCCCCAGTCTTTCTAAATGAGAGTTTTACATAAAATGCATGTTAATGTCAAAGTCCATATCACATCTAGTTACACAAAGATTTTGATATTCTTTTGGCATTAAAGGCAGTGGGGAGCAAAGTCGTGTACAGAGAACCTCTCAGCAAATTATGCCCTAGCAGGGCTGATTCTTTTCAGTATGCTGCACAAGTAACTTACATGGCTGCCTACTTCCTGCAGTCGTCTTCAAGGACTTAGTACTTACTATGACCTTGTTCCCCTGTGAATATGGAAAATTCATTTCAGATCATAGTCTGTCATCTTCAGTGATTTTAATGAATTATGAAAGTCTGATCTTACGAGGACTCTTCCACCCACATTTTGCCCCGGGTCCCCACACTTTGCATTTCCCATGGCCTCAGGGTCTACAGTTTCATTCATTCAAAAACTATTCTTGGAAAGACCTCCCCTCCTCCACCTGCTAATCTGTCATTAATGGGCCATAAGTCATTCAGATATACTGCACTATTATGCAATCTCAACAGACTGGAAAAAATCATTTGCTTTCCTGTCAATGTAAAAAGTTTTTATCTTTTTTGACAGTTTTATTTAGAAAACCTCAGCTTTATTTTAATTTGAATCTAATGATGGCTTTCAGAAAATGATTTGAGTAACTAAAAGTTTAGTGCACTGACAGCTGTCATGATTTTTGTTGTGGTTTCTCTCAAGAAGTATTCATTGAAAGATGCAATTCAAATACAGTGCAACACTTTTGGCACAGTGGATGAAAGTTAATTATTCAGAGCTGGTAATGTGGTAGTATGGACTCGGTGGTGAATTTAAATGAGAAAGACCAATTTATTTTATCTTTCTCTTTGCTAGCGAACTCTTCCTTGAGAAAAACTCAGATTCATAGAACTCTCTATGGCATTTCAATTTATGGTAATTATTGATTGCCTTAATAAGGTAAAATTACTACTATATTTTCTAATAATAAAAATAATGACCTGAAGTGAATTCAAGATGAAGTGGACCAGTGAGGTGACTTTTTTTTTTTTTTTAACTATGAACTACTGTGTTAAAATCAAGGATAGAAGTATTTATAAAAATCTAAGGATCCTTTATTTTGGAAGTACATCAACCAAATTAAGCATAATTATAGCTCTCGCTAAATTTATGAAGTCACTTTCATTTTGTAGGGGAAATATTAACCACATCTGACTTTACAAGTTTGTAATGAGTTTATATTCAGTTAGTAGTGGTTAAAACACAGAGACATACATAAAAACCCCAAGCACTGGCAGTGCATTTGTTTGTCAGTGATTTTGCTACTGAATATCATCCATCATGAAAATAAGGGCATTATATTGAGAGCTGAAGGCCATGACATCTTCACATTCTCAGCCTTAAGATATCTATAGAGAAGCAATCTGAAAAATTCATCACTGTACACCTACTAAATTAATAACACTCAATGATTTTAAGTCTGCACTGTGGTTTCCTAGGAACCGTTAGCTAATGTTAGCTCAAGAATGAAGGCCAAATACAAAATTAGAGATGTGCTTTTTTCTCTCAAGCCTTATTTTATTATAGAATTACAATAATAGAAAGTGGATAACATGTGAAATACAAGTCAAAGAGGAATCGTCTTCAGTTTGCTTGGTTTGTTTGGCTGGATGGGGAAAGGGTGGGTGACTGCTGCCCAGCAAGTTCTGAAGGGAATGAGTCACAGAAGAGGGTCTGCAGATGTTACAGAAAGATTTATTTCAAATAGATACTTGTGGTTAATCATTGTCTCCGGGGAAACTGCTACTATCCAATAAAAGAACACACTAAATAGTATGTTCTGTGTTTTATAATTTCATTATTAGAATTATGTAGAGGATAAAAGAGTTCTCTGTGTACTTTCTTTCCTTCCTTCCTTCCTTCCTTCCTTCCTTCCTTCCTTCCTTCCTTTCTTTCTTTCTTTCTTTCTTTCTTTCTTTCTTTCTTTCTTTCTTTCTTTCCTTCCTTCCTTCCTTCCTTCCTTCCTTCCTTCCTTCCTTCCTTCCTTCCTTCCTTCCTTCTGTCTTTCATCTTTAGCTCAGACTTCCACATTGTAAAACACATTAGTAAGAGAGGATTATGTTCCCCATTGTACCCTATTTTAAACTGAAAAGTTCAAAACAAACAATGAAGCTTTCCTAAATCTGAAAATGTTTCCAATCTAAAGTTCCAAAGGCCCTAATAGGCTGTGGGCTCTGTCTATATAATTTTGGAAGGGTGGCAAGCAAATTAGAGAAATTGTAAGTCACACTTGCTATGGAGCATTAGCTTTTATCCTTACTGGATGAGATCTTGTAATACCTACCTCAATGGTTTCATTGTATTTGTATAAGCAAAAAATGCAGAGATAGAAAATGGTAAATAGGACATTAACTTCATAGTTTATAAAAAGACTGTTCATTACTTAATAGAAAGTTATATATTGGACCACCACTTAATTCTTACAGATATATATTTTGCTAATTAACACAAGTAGAAGTTTGTTCAACAAGTATCTAATGAGTCTAGTGGAGTTCCAACATAGGAACCCTGGAAAAGGGATCCTGGGATAGCGATTATAATTTGCGTTTTTGTTTGGTTGCCTATGTTAAGGTCTTTTTGTCTGTCTGGCTTGAGTGTGGGTATTAACCATTGTACCATATGTCCCTCCTCCTCTCACAGAATGGGCTTGGCCAAGTCTCTCCTCTGGATGCCATCAGCAGATTCTGGCAGGAATGAGAGAGGGGGACGATCATTCCTGTCAGCACAGCATGCCGAGGTCACCCAGCCGGTCCACACAAGCGTCACAGCAGACACATGTGGGCCCCAGCTGGGCATGTCCAACATCAGTTAATAGACATAGATATGAAAGATGCTTGTTGCCCATTCAGTTCTTTGGGGCTAATTCTATATTTACAGATACAATAATTTTAAGTGATTCTATGATTTTTATTCTTTCTGTGAGTATATATATTTTTCAGGAGTCTTGAAGAGCTGCTTAAACAATTACAGACTTTTCAGTCCCATTTGTGTGTTTATGATTTTTCAGAATTTTTTTCCAATTAGTTTATAAAGTGGAAAAATCTGGTTTGGAATTTATGCAACTCTAAAGAGAATATTCATCTGTTCATTGTGAATGAATATAGATATTATTTAAAACCACAAAGTGAAAGTAATCCTAAGAAGCACATGAAAATAATTTATTTTTAATATATACATAGACCCTCACCCTTTGAAGTAATGCAGTATCCACTGTCATTTTAGTAATTCTCTGTTCTACTCTAATGGAAAATTTATTTTTTATAATTATAGCAAATGGTGAAATATAATTGGTGTGATTTATTTAGCAACTGGTTTCTAGATCTATATATCTCTTAAATTTATTCTAATAGAAATATATAATATTGCTTTTCATCTCAATTTCATACATTAAAGAAATTTTTTTTTTTTTTTTTTTTTTGCGGTACTGGGGATCGAACTCAGGGCCCCACGCTTGCTAGGCAAGCGCTTATTCCACTGAGCTATATCCCCAGCCCCATTAAAGAAATATTTTAATTAATGTCTATATGCCTCCCAAACCCAGGCTTTAAAACAATTTACTCCATGAGGAATTTATGTAAAGAAATATCAGGCTGAATGACCGAGTCACAGCATTAGTTCCTCCCTAAGCGCTCTTCATGCCTGGTGACACTTTTGTTTTCTTTTTCTATTAACTTGTTAAATAGGTGACATTTATATAGTAATTAAGACTATGGTGCTTAAAATTTGACTAATCCTGGATTTTAATTCTCACCCTTCCTTTTTCTGATTCTCATTAAGGGCATTATTCAATGTTCATAAGCACCAATTTTTCAGTCTATAAAAAAGGGCATCACAATTTTTACCTCATAGATTGTTTTAAAGATTAGTTAAGAAAATATATGCAAAACACTGAACATAATGCCTTAAATATAATAAGCCCTTGCTAGATGGTAACCAGTTGTGTTCTTAACTATATAATTTTTAATGTTGGTGCTTCTTTATAGCACTCTTTTTTCTATTGTCTTTGTATTTACTTGATCTCTTAGGTCTGGTTTGGAACTCACAGCTGCATTCTCTGGCCTCATGTGTTCATGCCAAGAGCGTAGTTTCACGTGTCTGAACAAAGGCTCTTAAAGTCAGTATTTCCAGAAGGGAAGGCAGTGAATCTGCAGCAGTCACACCCACAGTCCATCCATCCAAGGGACCAGGGGCTGGCAGTCATTTAAGACTCCTCACTGTCCTCAGCTTCAGTCCACGATCGGTCACACTGTTCATCCTGCCTCTTAATGCTCACTTTGTCACCATGGCCACAATCTTGTGTCAGATCCCAGACTTCTGTGTTCTGCTTTAGCGTTTGCTCCCGACTGGAGTGCTGGCCTCTCCTCTCACCTCTCTTTTTCATTCTGTCATGAAAGAGACTCTGATTACAAATGTTTAATTTGATTACTCCCTACAATGATCATGTATTGTATACTGCAGGGACTCCAGTGGGTTTCATGCATTTCTTGGAATGTACAAAATAATTTATTAGAGCCAAGAAGAAAATATTTGAATTTCTCTGTTTGTTTTATAATCTTAAACCTTCTAAAATACTTTTGTGTATGTAATAACGTTTATATTTTATCATGTAGCTGACATAGTAGTAACGAGGCGTACACACGGAGTGGTTAATTTTACATTGTCAATTTAGCGAGGCTACAGTATCCACATATTGAGGTATGTATATCAGGATAGTCTGTGAAGATAATTTTAATTGAAATTGACATAAAAAATTAGTAGATTTTGAGCAAAATAGATTACAATCAATAATGTGGTGGACCTCATCCAAATCAGCTGAAGTTTTTAAGATAAAGACCAACTTCCCGGGGCCAGGATGATAGCTCAGTGGCACAGCGCCTGCTCGGCAAGCACAAGGTCGTGAGTTTGAGTCCTGGCATCAAAAAGCAAAAACAAAGGCAACCCAACTTCCTCTGAAGAGAGAGAATTCGTCCAGAAGACAGACTGCACCAGGGCTCAAGCAACAACATGAGCTCATCCTTAATTTCCGGTGTCCTTTGAAATTCTGGATTTATTAGCCCAATAAGCATGTTATTTCTCTAAAATAAGTTTTCTCTGACTTTGTCTCTCCATGTCTATCTCTCTCTGTCTGTATCTCTGTCTCTCTACTGTCTCTGTCTCTGTCCGATTCATGCTGTTTGTTGGGTCTGACTACTATAACTCGGTATTTATGGATATACACAACCTGTTTCAAAGAATTTTTAAAGTATTCAGTGATATATTCAAGAATTTTATTTATGGGCATAATGTCCGAAGTGTTTTTGGGCCACTTGTCTGCATGATGAAGAAGTCTCTTAGTGCGAAGGTTCTTCATGATTTGAAACTTCGTTGATTGCCTTGGCTTGTGTATCGCCATGGCACCACTCCACGGATATATCGGATACTTGTTACTCACAAGTATGGTTGCCTAAAAGTGAAACATTTTACCTTTGCACTTGCTACACTTTCATCCTTCCCTAATCTATCCAGAACTTCTACTGTTAAGTTTGTGTGACCAGCCCTTCTATGATTTGTAGATTTAATTCAAGTGTTCCTTCCTCTAAGAGATGATT
Organism: Dinomys branickii; assembly: GCA_004027595.1. Taxonomy (NCBI): domain Eukaryota; kingdom Metazoa; phylum Chordata; class Mammalia; order Rodentia; family Dinomyidae; genus Dinomys; species Dinomys branickii. The sequence continues at coordinate 59,425 of PVLD010011770.1, forward strand.
AAAATCCATGTAAATACTTATTATATTTTGTTTCTTTCCATGCTCCCTACCATACACCTAATTTATGTCAATTATCTTACCACTTTGTACCACTTATTAACATGTTTTTTGTTAGACTATAAATTCTTCAAAAAATATGGCTTTCCTGATTGCTTTTTATGTTTCCAGAACTAAATGTAGTGAATGAATAAGTACATGGTGAATTGAATCACACAGATATATTGCAGGATAATAGGGCCCTTTGATTTTACATGGAACAGAGTGATACATTACAAATGATTTTCATGTTCTGCAAATCCAAACCCTTCCACTTAATTATGATAATAACCAGATGAGAGCAACAGCTGGTCCCAAATCACAGAGCCTGAGACAGAACCAGACAGACAGACTGGCTTAATTTCATGTTGTCCGTTACTCTTTCCCCTGTCCCATGTGGTTGGGTAGGGTGCATTTCACATGCACATATGTCACTAAAACCTTGATGTGTCCCTAAAACACTAATGCAGGGAGTATGCAATATACAGTCATACATGATTCAACACATAGAAGAAAAGTTTGGAGACACAATGCTCTTGTTCACTACCAGAGAACTTGCTGTTAGAATATCTTATACTATACAGCAAGAGAGAGGAAGTTATATTGACAAGTGGATCTTTTTTGGAGGGGAAAGTACCTTTGCCTCTTAAATATGTTGCTTTCCTCAAAAGATAGAGCCAAGAAGAAGTGGTATCTGATAATTATTTAAAATATACTTTCTCTTTTCAACACTGTTGTTTAGAGCTACAAGAATAAGGCTACAGAAATAGTGAATACACAACAACATCAATTTACCTAACTCCAAAGCAAACTTTGACCCACTACTGAATTATTTACTTCCTCATTTGCTGATAGGCCCCAAATAGCACTGTGTCTTAAGCCATTATCTGAAACCACTGCGCATCCAAATATCCAATAGCTTTTGGATATTTCCAAAAGATTTATTTGTGAGGCTCTGAAATCATCATGTCCAGAGCTAAACTTATTGCATTTTCTCAATGTGACTTTCTCCCTGTATGTGCCTGTTATTTGAAGGATCTACTCAGCTTAGTTCAGGTCATCAACTGTTTTTTCCAAGAGAAAGAAAATACATGTGAACACATGAAACCAATCCATTTGCTTTTTGCTATACTTTCAGCATAAACTTTCATTCATAATATTTTTCCAATTTTCAAAAGTTTCTCAGATTGTTAAGAAATTTAGGAGTTACCTGGTTTCTTAACTAAGATTAGATCCGTACACTGGGCCTGTCACAATTCCATATGTACTTCCGCTCAAACCTTTCTCTTGTTTAATGTATGTCCTTACGACTTCTATTACTAGTAATCTCAATAAATCAAAGGTACTGACAAGGCCCTTCGTCTATGTTATTTGATGTAGAAACTTCTATCTTTACTGGCCACACTCCATTCCCTTGTCAATTTCTTCTAAATATTTTCCTTAGTACTTGACAAAGAAATTGCTCATATGATTGGTCAGAGGTTAGGCTTTGCTCAAGCCACATTCATTGTAAATATGATTCTTGTATCTTAATAACTGACCTTTATGAGAGGCATTCTCTTTTGTATTTATTTCTTTCAAATAATAGGCATTATAATCAAACAATTACATTTCAAGAGAGCCCTGGTTAGATGTGTAGGTTTGCATGCTATCTCCTCCATGCTCAGAAGTAAGTTGTGAATTAAGTCTGTTGTGGACTCTGCAGAGAGAGCCAGCTCAGACAGAGAAAAGAAGGATTGTGTTAAGTCACACAATTTAAGTCAGTATTACAAGAAGTCCACATTTTTAATTTTGAAAACTGTTTTAACTATTGTAGAGATGGTTTTTCAAATCTGATGAAAAATTTTAACAAAAGAAGCCAAGAAGATAAAAAAAAAAACCAGTTTGAGATAACTCAAAGTAAAATGTACTAAGACATTTCAAGTTTAATTTCTGAAATACGATGATATAAAAGAAAATGTTAAAAGTAGCCAGAGGGGTGGAAAAAGACATTTAACATGAGGAGATGATTCAAATGAATGCTTTTTATGTGAAATCATGGAGGCCAAGAGACAAGGAAGTAAAATCTTTAAAGTAATGAAAAGGAAAACTGTCAACCTAAAAGTCTGTATGCACTGAAAAGAATTCTTAGATCTCAAGGCAAAGTAAACTACTTTTAGACAAACAGCTGAGACATTCTGTTAATTGCAGGTGAACATATAAAAATATTAAAAGGCAATTTTGGTGAGAGTAAATATATAGTAGTTATAAATTTTGGTCTGCAAAAAAATGTTGAGGCTGGGAATGATAAATATTTGAGTTAACATAACATAGTTTTAAAAATCAATTGTTTTTTAGAAAGTGAATTAAATTTTAGGAGCAAAAAAAGTAATATATTGTGGCTTTAAGCATATATGGAGGCAAAATATGTGCAAAAAAGCACAAAAAAGATAGGGTAAGTAATGGAAATACACTGTTGTTTCACTTGTATATTATATTTGAAGTGAAGATATAATGTGATAAACAGTCATTATAAATTAGAGAGTAAACACATTAACACATCCAATAGACAAAGCAAAGAGCTATGACTAATATACCAATTAAAGAAAGAAATACAATATTGGGAAATACGAACTGAATGGAAAATAAAGCTGCAAAAGGCCATGAAAAAGAACAAATACAAAAATGGAAAACAAATAGTAGAATTACAGATTTAAACCAGTCTGATTACCAGTTACATTAACCACAAATAGGCTAGTACCTTTTCTGGAATGACTGAGAACTTTCTCAGGATGATATCCTTCCAGACTATAGCCACTACAGGTTTTAGATAAAATAAGAAATGAAAAAATGGAGATCGAGGCTAACAAAGAGCTGACAACAAAACAAGGAAGAAGGCAGAGATTTGTGGGGAAAAAAGCAATATCACAAGGTGAGCTATCAGAGTTTACGTCTTTGTGCTGAGGGCAGGTGAAATTTAGTGCTGTGTGAAATGTAAGTTTTTAGTGGAAATACTCATAATATTTCTATTTTGGAGACCAGAATTTGAAAGGAAATTATACTTGCGTAAAAGGAAATGCATGTCCTGACAAGAGAAACAGAAAATGAGACCTCTGAATTCTTTGTGTAAATTATGCCCAACTCTCTGACTTATCTCTGAAACATGCACGTGTGGGACAGACTCCAGCTAAGATGAAACGCAGATGTGAGAGTTGAACTGCTACTGAGAGAGTTTGCACCTTCAGACCTACCAGAAACTTCCAGGGTCCAAATTATCCATAGTGTAACACCAAAATGTCTAAGATACAAGTTTCTTGATTATAAGGATGCGGGAAATATATTCACTATCAAGATAATATGGAAACAAAGGTGACCATCCCTAACATGATCCAGTGCATAGAATTAAAATGTGTGGATTGCAAAGCACTATAACGTTAACTAAACTCAAGTTAAGTAAAGGAATATCTACTTACAGTGAATGATAAACTAGGACAGTTTTACAGAAATAAAAATTATAAAATAAATTCACACAGTAAGACATTTCAAAACTCCAAAATGGTGAATCTATTTGAGAGAAAATCAAAAACAAGACCATTTGAAAGGCTATCATACAATTTGATTGAAATGACATTTATATAGCATTGCATTTTACAGTCTGTTCAATATGAATTTCTGTCAAATATATATGAATATTCACCAAAATAAGACATATATGCATCATTATAAAGCCTCATTTTCAAAAATTAAATCTTGCTGAGCATGTTCACCACTGTGGAATTAAGGTAGAATTTGCTCTACCAAACACACACAATGAATGTAAACACTATGTACTGCCAGCATGTACTAATAAAAAATGTGTCATTTCATTCATCTTAAAATTACAAAACTTTTGAAATGAATGAAGTGTCAAAAAATATGATTTGTGAGTCGGGGAAAATCTCCATCCAGGGAAAAACATCTGAACGGCACTCCTGTCTGCACGATCACAGGGTGAGTTAAATGCGCGCTCTAACCGGTTTTTCCTGAATCGGGAAGAAGCTCAGCCCAGCGAGAGACATCAAAGCAGCTTCAAGGACTGCGGGATCTCCCGGGTGGGAAGACCTACTTAGGTGCCCCAACGGGTTTTGTGAGGGGGGAAGGAGCTCCACCCAGGGGGGAAAACCTGAGTGGCCTATCTGCAAGAATCCTGGGGTGGCGAG
>PVLD010011771.1:0-63639 GCA_004027595.1 Dinomys branickii
TAATCTTTCTCTTTTGTGGATGAGTTTAAACTACTTATATTTACTAACATCTGGTATGCTTAGTTTTATTTTTGTGTGTGTTTTATATATATTTGATGGCCATTTTGCTTTCTATTTTCACTATGTTGATTTTATTTACTAGAGATTCAATAATTTTAAAATTATATATAATATATAACATAACATATGCACAATTATACCTTATCCTTTTAATTAATTATGAATTTTAAAATTAATGTTTCATATAAAATGGTTAAAATAGTAAGATGAGAAAGAACATATTCCCCTTATACCTGAATATCTCAATATTATAAATACAATGTAGAGTTCTGAATTCAGACCATCATTATTGGTAAGTTCCACATCTCCTTCAGCAAGAATTTTAGAACTGGTATTACGTTTAGATCTAAAATGACAGCAATTACTTGATCACTTCAATTTTTAGCTGGTGTGAACTCTGGATGTCCATTGTTTTATGCCATGACTTTTACATTCTTATAGTTCTTATGAAATTGAGATACTAATATTAATTTTCTGAGTTTTGTAGTAATTAGGGCTTACGTGAAGCACAAATAGTGTTAGAAACAAACTAGTCATTTAATAAAATTGCAGTCATTCATTTTCATACCATTTTAGATAGCATGAGAGGGTATTTACAATGGTAAAATAGTTACTATTTAAAAACTATTACTGCCATTATTTGTACTGTATCACATCAAAAATACATGTTTAGTTAATTTTTTCCAGGAAAAATGTAGACTATAATTTCTATGTCCTTATATATGTGCAATGTTTACATAGATTTTATTAGCTGTAATAGATCTGTAGCATGTGTTTGAAAAACTTTGCATATTTTTATCTTGAATTGGTTTTTGCATTTGGCTTTTTAGAGGAGAAATATAAAATCACCTAGTTTTGTAACTATTACAGTATACTTTCTATTTCCTTCTCCTCCTCCTCTTTTAGCTGTTTGTTTCTTGAAATTTATAAATGTAGTCCATGTTTTCATGAAGTAGTAACTGTATTTCTGTTCATTGTGGCTGATATATGGTTGGTCCACTCTGGTAACACCCTTATCAGTAGGCTATTGATGTACTAACAAACCACTGCAAAACAAGGCGTTTTATTTATTTATTAATTTTTGAAGTAGGAAAATTTATTGAAGAAAGGGAATGGAGAATAGGAATAAATAGCTCCTGAGAGACCCCAGTGAATTGCTTGAAACAAGGAGTATTAAAATAGTAAGTATTTAATTATTTCTCAAGTGTCTTTTGGACAGCTGGATAGCTCTAACCTAGTCCAGGTTTGTTTGCCCCTCCTGATTTGCTCCTACGTTGGGACTCAATATGCTCAGGCTCACTGGAGTTGGCTTTAGGTGAGATGATATTTCTCCGATGCATGTGCGTCAGTGGGCTGCCTCACCTGTTTTCATGACAGTGATGCGGCTGTAGCGTAGCAGAAGATGCTCCCCCAGCCAGTATGCTTCAGTCTGTTAGTTGCCCAGGTAATAGTTCCAGTTCCTGTTACTTTTGTTTCTTGGGAACAGCTGGTCACTGTGATGCATAGCTGGTTACTATGATGCATATTGTAAGAACCAATCCCCAAATGACAAGCCATTCTACCTCTGTACTTCCTGTTTACTTATCCTATATAAGCCCTAGACCACCAGAGATCAGGGCCTGGCATTTGGAGGAACAATTGATTCCTAGTAAGTGCCCATTCAACATTAAATAAACCTGCCTCCAAATCCTGAGTGTCATTTCAGTGTTTCTACTTGCCATTGCACAGAGAGAAAGGCCAGAAACACAGAGGCCCATGACATAGTGCCCTGTACCCCATGTTCTGGCGGTCAAAGCCAGTTACAGAAGAATCTCGCAGCTGGGGGTGTGGGTTAGAATCCACCAAATGAGAAGAAGAGCTATCAAATCACATCACAGAGGCATAGAGATGAGGGAGATGGAGATGTGCAGGCAGTTTTTCAAATAATTTCTTATAATATTGAAGTGATTAAATTTTTTCTTTAATTTTACTTTTTAAAAAAATTCTTTCCTGGCTTCATGTAATGGTGCACACTTGAAATCTCAGGAAATTGAGGCAGGAGGATTGCCGTGAGTTGGAGACCAGTATGGGCCATGGAGTGAGCACTAGTCCAGTCTGGACTATGTAGCAAGACTCTGTCTCAAAAAATGTTATTTTCCACGATTTTTTGTTGTTATTGTTGTTCCTCCAAGACTCAGGAACCAAGGTCAAACATCTATGTATCAACCATATTTCCTTTAATTTTGTCCTTCAGTTTTATGTCCTTTCCTTTTCACTTAGTTTATAGTTGTGTAGGCTGCAAAACTAAGATTGAACAGCTCTATCCCTTCTGCCCTTGGTGAGGGCTTCGTGGTCGATGGTGTTGCAATGGCAGGGGAAGTGCAGAAATGATCACAGCGCAAGAGAGGAAGCCAGAGACACTGAGACCAGGCTTGCTCTCTTTATGAGTTGCTCTCAGAAGAAGAAATTCACTACAGGAAACCAGCATTAATTCCTTCTTTGGGCAATGCCCTCGTGACTAATTAATTACCTTGTACCAGGCACCATCTTAGGGTTCTGCTACTTCTCAACATTGTCACTCCACAGGTCAGGACTTCAAAATAAACTCTAGGGAATATACGCAAGCCATATCCAGATAACAACGGGCTGTAATTTCCCTTACTATCCCCCCAAATTATTTAATCATTAGAGATGCATTTTTATATTTGTTTGCAATTCTTTCATGATTTATAGATTTCTTGTTGAATTTGTAATCTATTTCCCATTTTCCCTCTCTGGTTCAAAGCTCTTAAGCTTTGATTCTCTTGCCAACATAATCAAACAAAGAGTTATTAGAAACCTTGAATTCTGGCTAGTTACAAGGTAAGAGCTCTGACAACACTGTATGTTGTACACTCCCTACAATAACTGGCACTAGTTTCCTTCTTTTGATGGGACAGTTTTTCCCCAAGTTGTCACTAAGTCCACTGAGACTAAATGTCAGTTGCATTTTGTTATCATGCTTATAAAATTCTTTTAATGTGTTTAATGTGTTAAATAGAAAAATAAAATAATTTGATTTTTGTTCTAAACATAAGTTTTCATCAAACGTTGAGGGACATGAAAAAGTGAGAACATTTAGGGTTAAGAAATATATACATATGTATATACGTATATAGTTTTTGCTCTGTGGACATAATGAATGTTCCTTCATGCATCATATGCAAACAACTATTCCTGAAGATATAACTTATCTTTATGAAAAGAAGCCTAAGGAAAAGAGCTGGAAAATACTGAAAAAAGCAAGTTGAAAATTTAGTAAACGTGTTAGCTGTCTGTTGCTGTGACAAAAATACCTAAAGGAAAAGATGGGTAGGGGACAATGGTTTGTTTTGGTTGACAGTTTCAGAGGTTTCAGCCCATGGTCAGTTGGTTGCATTGCTTTGGGGCCAATGGTGGGGCAGAACACCAGGGAGAGGAGACACAGAGCACCGCGGAGAGGAGGGCCTGCCAAACATAGGCATTCGCCTCATGGCATCGAGGGACCACCTTCCTTCCAACCAGTTCTACCTTTTCAAGGTTCTGCTACCTCCCAGTAGTCTGCAACCTGGCAACCAGCCTTTAACAAATGCATCTTTGGGGACATTTATGATCCAGACCCGAGTTATAAGCAGGGAAACAAATGAACCCTAAAAGATAGTATTAACATTTCAATATGCAGCAAGATGTTTTTCTGAGAGCTTTTGAGTAATGAAATTGTTCCCAAATTAGAATCTTTTCTATTTACTTTTGAAAATGCATTGAATACAGTGAGAATTATATTTTCCAAATAAGAAGCATTGAGGTTTAAAGGTATGACTAAAATATTATTGCTTAAAGTTTCAAAGCTATGGTTTTGTGATTATGGAAAAAAAATTAAAGAAGATGGCATGGACCATTTTGGGAATTTTCTAACACAACTGGATAAAACAAAACATATACTGAAAGTACATTCATAGTATTAATGAAAAATGTAATGTGACCAACAAATTTTAGACTTTAGGCCATTAGGCCATTTCAAAAACTGACATTTTAAAATTAAAGCCTCAACAGATGGGGACAAAAGTGAGGTAGAGGTGGGGAACGGGAATGGGAAGCAAAAGAACTTAAGATGTGGTACATACATGCAGCACAACTCCACATTAAATGTAATCATTATGTACTACAAACATGTACTAATAAAAATAAATACTTTGATAGTAATACTTTTTAAAATTAGTAAGCTTATGTACAAAGAATATACTTTATATGGTTGAAGTTGGTCTCAGACTTGGTTAAAAAACTTATTCCCAAGATTCTACATTTGGCAGGAACAGAAAACTCTCACTATAAAATTATATTATTTATTTATATACATCTGTGTTAAAAATTTGAAAACAGGGTATGTGAAGGGCATTGCAATTACCACTATAAACTGAATTCACTCCTATATATTAACGCATCCTTCACTTAGATACATGATACATACTTTTTTTACTGTGATGGAATTATGTCCCAATAAGCTATTGCAAGGTGAAGATACCAAAAGTTGAAAATGCGTTTATTACACATAGCTTACTAACACCAGAACTTAGCAACACAGTGCACTGCAGGGTCTCAGAAGTTTTTGTGATCCTGTGACTAATGGACCTGTGCCTTATCTCTAACCTAGGTGTTGTCAAAGTTTTCAAGAGAATAGATTTAATATAAGACACATAATTTATAGAACTATTTTATAATATTCACCCAAAAGTCAAATGCAGAGGAGTACAAGAGATACGTACATGTACTAGACACCCAAAGAATCCAGTTGAAGGCCTGGATCCCAGGGCAATGCCCTGCATGAATCCAGTGGGAGACCTAGATCCCATGTCAATGTCCTCTACAAGTCCAGCTGGAGGCCCAGAGCCCATGACAATGTCTCGTGCAAGTGTATCAAGGATCTGCCCTGGGGAGGCCAAAAGGTGGAAGCTAAAAGCTCTGTGCTAGAAATCAGGACATGACATCCAAGGTGAAGGCAAAGACTGGAGTTCCTTCAAAGAACAGAAGTGAGTGCGTCCTTCCTCATTGCCCCTTTACACCATCCAGGTGATGAGCCACCTAGGGTGGGTCCTCTTACCCTAGGGTGTAGAATTGCTGAGCTGATTTAGGTCAAGCTTCTAAACTTCTTAAATTGACATAGTCAGTCAATCATTACACTAGGAGAAGATTAAAATTCAAGTTAATAAGTACTGAATAGTTTCTACCATGAGTTTATCAATTTTGCACCATCAGGAAATCTAATGTTATAAATATTGTAAGACAGAAGCCATCTGTATAGTAGATTTCTGCAGTATATCGACGCCAAATCATAGTGAGGTAATGAAGACACTTTCTATATCTCAGTGAAAAATGTTAATTTGCTCATGTCTTCCAAAGAAAAAGTTCTCCTTTAGCTCCTCTATGAAATAATAAATCAAAGCTTTCTTTAGTTTGAAATAATAGCTTGAGAAAATTTCTTTGAATATTTCTAAGGAAAAGAATTTCATTAATAATTACAAATGTTTAAAATTTGATTTTATCATTTTTAGTGAAAGCATGTTATCTTAGTTTTCTGTGGCTACTGTAACAAATTTACAACAGATTTGGTGGCTTATCACTGGAGAAATTTGTTCTCCTATAGTTTTGGCAGTCAGATTTTGAGGTCAGCTTTCCTGGATCACAACTATGGATTAAGCCTCTCCAAGATCCCTCTGGAGGCCTCAAGAGAACTTGCATTTCTTGACAGTATCGGTTTCTAGGAAAGCTAGCAACCTAAGTTTGTCTGTGCTCCTCTGATTTCTGTGTTTAAGGTCACTTTGCCTCCCTCTCTTCTGTGTGTCTGATTTTTTCCAGAACATTTGAACTGTCCTTGAGGATCCACTCAGATCTTCCAACACAGTCTTTCCCCTAAAGATCCTTAACTGTAATCACATTTGAAAAGACACCTTTCCCAAACAATGTCACATTTCCAACTTGTAGAGATCAGGACTCAGTGTCTTTGGAGCCACCATTTACAGCACTACACATGTCTTTGGGAAATTCACTTGGTATGACAAAGTCTAACCCTACTTCCCATGCTGAAATCAATTCCAAGAAATAAAAATAACATGCAGAAATGCATTTTTGACATTATATACATGGAAACTGAATTTTCAAAAGGTTGTGTAGTTGAAGATTTTCTGAAAATAAAGTTGATTAGTTGTCTTTCCCAATCAACACTAATTAATAAAGAAATACAAATAAAAACTTCAAACTGAAGGGAAAAATCATACTGAAAACTAAATTTGAAGCTACTAGGGCACGAAGTTTCTATTCCATCTTGGCAGCAATGATCGGATACATGGAAAGAATTATTCATATAATCGCCCCACGTCTAAAATCTATATTTTTATGTAAAGCTTTTTAAAAATGTTTCCAACAGAATAAAAATAAATGTAATTGTCAGTTAAAATGTTCAAGGGTGAATTAGTTATTGTGTGTAGCTACTTGTAAATAGCTATGCTGAGACAGAAAAAAATGTATCATCTCCAGGTAAAAGTCAATATAATGAAAACACTTTAATCATTAAAAGTTTTTAAAATTTTAAAATTTAAGTATAATCTAATGAATTAATTCTTGAATTATCTTCAAATTAGATAGTTAAAGCAAAGGAATAATCAGTTTGTAGTGACAATTAGTATTTTCACATACTCTGCCTTTTCTAAGTCTGTTATACTATCTACCTAGGGTCTAGGTATGGTTTCTGGCTATTTCCTCTTGTTTCTCATAAATAGATTATTTTAAAATACTTCTGGTTCTTAAAATAGTGGGTGGCCTCCTTGTACGCAGTGATTCAGCCTCCCATACAGCTGCAAAATAGGAAACAAGAGGAGAGTGGTAAGTGGGAGAGTTTTCTAGGCCAGGGCTGGTGATGTTGACTCTGACTTTCTTTCTTCCTTTCTGTGTAGAACTCATGTTCTAGTCTGAAAGGGTGTGTACCCCTAAAATTTGTATGCTGAATCTACAACTGCCACTAAGATGGTGTTAGGAAGGAGAACTTTTGGCTGGTGAATTGGTCAAAAGGCAGAGTCCTCATGAATCAGATTAGTGCATTTTAAAACGCGACATTATAAAGATCCCCCACTTCTTCACTACAGTGAGATTCAGGGGAGGGTGTCATCTATACAGAAATAGAAGACAATTAACCTGCCAACATCTTTTTCTTTGGTTTGCAGCCCCCAGCATTACAAGGACTACATGTGTTGTTCATTAGAAACTCAGTTTAAGGTATTTTCATACATTTTCCTAAACAGACTAAAACAGATCAGTTATATGATCACACTTAAGTTCCAGAGAATATGAGAAATGCCATCTGGTTATGATGAGAAGGAGAAATGTATTGGTCAATAACTAGAAGCACCTCCCATAATTTCTCCATTTCAGCTATGAAGAACTAGATAAGAATACCAACTTTATCTTCAGTAACACAAAAAGGGGTCAAACCTTAAATCATAAATGGTATACAATATTTGCCCAATCAGTGATAATACAGAAACCAAATTTAGTGAGGATGGTAAGATTTGACATTATATATATACATACATATATACATACACACACACACATAAGTATATATATAAGTATATATATATGTAAGTGAAGTGTAGACTCAAATGATAAAATTTTAGGTTAAGAATGAGCCACTGAACAATCAGGACGTGGTTCTGTGGAGATGCAGTTCATTCAGCATGACTGGAGGAAGGGCAGCTGTGAGAGAGAACTTCTCACACATCACTCTCCCTCGAGGTGGTGATCCCTAGCTTGCAGCAATCACGGAAAATGCAGCAAACATTAGACAAAAGGAAGCAAAGAAGAAAGGAAAGAATAACATAAATAAAAGGCAACACAGATGTGTGTTTTAAGAATACAAGAATTTTCCAAAGAAATACATTAAAAAATAATCTCACCATTCTCAAAAAAATAATAGATAACAGGATTGATTCTTAAAGGAGACCTTAAATAGCAGGTACAAAGTTTCTGAAAAGAGATTTTATAATACCCCAAGATATGAAAAATGAACTGGTAGAATTAGATAGGACAATACAACTGAAGTACACAAAATGGAAAGTAGGAAAAGCACATAGACAGTTAAAACAGAAAAACAGAATAAACATAAACTAAGCAAAATCAATTACAAATGTCATGGACATGGTAAATAGGCAAAAGAATGGTAATATTCCAATCATAAAATCGTTTCTTCTTAGTCCTTTCAGTTTTGGTTAGGATAAGTTTTCAAATATATAAATGAATCATTTTTACCTCAAAAGCAAGGTTATTCATTACTTCTTTAGAACTGTTAATGTATATTTCTGGTTTTTGACATAAAAATTCAAACAGAGAATATGCACACATATATATCTACCTGACAAATATAGTGTATTTTTCATACTTTTGGAATAAGTAAACAAAATATAAAACATAGGTACAATATAACCTATTTTGTAATGTTTCATATATATGTGTGTGTGTGTATATGCATAAATAGGCATTGAAATTATTTGAAAGACTATCAAGATACTAAGGTTCTCTGTAGATGTTAAAATATAGGTGAAAAATTTTTCTTTTCTCATCTGTTTTTCTCAAATTTTCAAATTAAAATTAGTTTTTTGTCATTAAAATCAGTTTTAAGGGAATGTAATATCAACATTGTGGATAGGTTGAGAGAAATATCTAGGATTTATTATCTGCTATTTCCTACTTTCCTCAGATGTAAAATTTTTCTAATATAAATGATATGTTACCTAGTTCCCTAGTGTCACAAAATAGTGCATTTGTACAGAATAAAGGAAAATGTATAACAAATAAATCCATTAGAACTCTATACACGAAGTTTCCATTTTTTATGTACATATGTTTTTCTTAACAAGAAGTGTTTTAGCTGACATGAATAGGCAGAGTAATTTTCCCAGTGTGCAATGCCAAAAATTTTATAAAATCTCATCAGGCCAATCTGTTTGTTCTCTTTTTCACATAAATGGTGCTATCGTTTGCATTACGACTTACTAACTAGATTACAACCTGCTGTTCTTTTCAGCCCCTTCCTTTCTTATTTTCTTTACTTCACATGAGGATACCCTTTTCTTTTCTTTCTTTTCTTGTCAAATGTTAATAACTCATATACTCAGTTACTGTGTGAGATGAGTAGCTGCACAGCAATATCACAGTCACAGGAAAACATCAAAGGTGTTTCTTAATGTTTCTCACAAATGATTACAGCAGCCGAGAAGTAAATCAAGGGCAGAAAATCACCTTTCCCAATAGAAACTTATTACCCATTTAGGTCTAAGGAAAATGTAACTCGGTGGAGATGAGTGTACTTTCTTGTGTTTTGCATCTAGAATGTTTAGAAGAGACACAAAAGAGAAGCGCTTAGTTATTAAGGGAGCTCTTCAGCCTAGTTTAGTAAGAGAACCCGAATTTATAAGAGTGCTGTCATAAGAAGACAATCCAGTTCCATCCCGTTCAAATTTTTTCCTTGAAAAGATTTTGTGTTTCTTATTTATGTACGTTAGATGATATTTTGTATTGTCAGATGCAAAATACACCTACTCAATGAGAGCTTTACTTATAAAAGAGTTATAGAAAGTATTTTATTTCCCTAATATTACTTTCCTGACTTTCATAGAATGTCGCAAATCTAAGAGTAAACATACCTGAACATTTACTGCCTTTTGATACTCAACAATTGGTAATTGCATTACCACTGGTAGTATTTGTTTGCTTTTTGTTGCTGGAACACAATATCCAACAGCCACTACTAAATGGAGGAGAGGTTAACTTTAGCTGGGGGATTCAGTCCACGGTCAGCTGGCTCCAAGGGAGTAATATCATAGAGGAAAGGCATGGTGGAGAAAAGCTCATGGAAACCTAGAAAGCAGAGCTCAGGGGAAAAGTGTCAGTGAGGAATGAGGGACCGGTACCCAATAGGATCGTGCCTCCGGGATCCAACCAGACACACCCAGAACTGTGTTCTACCAATCCACTAGGCAGCTCTCAAGCCAATCAAGTAGACATAGTTAAGTTTAATAATCAAACTAGCTTAAGTATTTTTCCTAAAAAAACAAAATGGGATTTGTGTGTTCTTATATCCTTTTAACTCACTTTTAACCCACATATGTTTGCCATATGCAGTTCTGGATCTGCCTTTACCAATAAAGCGCAGATGTGAACTGACAAAATCTCTCTATATGATATACTCACCTACCGCTTTCTGCCCCAAAGGTTCTCCAAAACCATGATGCAGGATACCCATGTGAATTTACCTGGGACTCAGACATGTGCAATAGAAAGTCAATGCCGATGGGTTGTCCATGACCAATAGAAGACAGAATCTACAAGGAAAAAGTTGTCCCTTTTTAGCTCAAGAGAAGACATTCAGACTCATTGAACAGTGGCCTCCAAAAGGTGTCATTTGCATCAGCACTAGTCACCTTCAGTGGTGTTCAGTATAAATGGCACATTGTCCTCTCCCTTTGCTTACTTTTGCGGTCTAGAATCACTCTCTAACCAAAACATCTGCAAACAAGCTTTTGTTTCTAGCTCTGTATTCAGGGAAACCTATATTAAAACAGGACTAAGAGAAGACTTAGAAAGCTGTCAGGTAGGATTTTGGAACAGGCTGTAAGGACCAATTACTGATGATAAGTGAAGTAACCATAATCACAATCCTGTAGTAGCATCGTAATGACCAGGGCTGGACATACATCCTTGAGAAAGGTGAAGCTCAGGGTTCCACTGTATCAGAGATGCTCAAGTAGAATGGAGTCAATAGTAACTATAAAAATAGAACTGATTATTTTTCTTACTTAGGTGGAAAGTCTTAAAAATTAAAAATAATGAAACTCAGGTTTGTTCACTTCAACTCAAGGTATACTTTAAAACCAGAGGTCTTCTATGGCAGACAAAACCCTCTTCTCCTACAAGTGAGAACAGAGATGGCAGGAAGCAGAGCATGTTCTT
The DNA here is from genome assembly GCA_004027595.1 of Dinomys branickii. Lineage (NCBI taxonomy): Eukaryota > Metazoa > Chordata > Mammalia > Rodentia > Dinomyidae > Dinomys > Dinomys branickii. The sequence continues at coordinate 11,056 of PVLD010011771.1, forward strand.
TCCAAAGACATACCTGCTTGTGACTGAATTACAAAGGTAGAAGAACAGCATAGAAGAATCAGTACAGTATCTCAGAATTCATCCAAAGTCAGGATCTGTTCTGAAAAGGAAGGAGCAAGCCCTGTGGTCCTGATTTGGAGGCACTTCGATGAATCAGCAAGAGATCTTTCAAACTCCAGGCTGCCCTGTATCTTTAGAACCCAAATTAGAAGCCTCCTCATTCTTTCTATCAGAGATATACTACAAAGGTTTCTGCTGCGGAATCTCCTCACAGAGTGAGCCGTGTCCTTCTTAGGGTTTGTTCCTGGTACTCCGAATTGTTGAAATAGGCTGAGATAATTTATGTTGCTTTTAGTGGAATGTACTTCTGTGATTCACTGTTCTCTCTGGAATGGGTAAGTGATTGCTAATCACGTTGGTGGTGAAAAGGCTTCCACGCACACTCTTGTTATCAGCTGTATGGAAACCCTCAGAGTTGTGCACAAAGGTTAAATTATATGAGAATATCTTGCATTATCAGCACCATGTGAGAAGCAGAGAAGAGGAATCTTAAAATATATCAAACTAATCTGTAGAAAATTCATTCAAATCATTTAACAAATGTAAAAAAGTTTGTCAAAAATTTTCACATATTTGACTCTCTAAAATAATAACATTTTATATGACACATTATGTAACTGAAAATGCATTTATAATCTATCAGTAATGCATCAACTATAAAATAACATATTTTATATAAAATACATTGTACAACTGAAAGATGCATGTATAATCAGTAAAGTGTCCGTTTATGCTACAGAAACATATATCTTTCTGTGGTATCCATTGAAAGCATATAGCATTACCATGAAGAAGCAACCAAAGAGTATTCCACCAAAAATGTAAGGCTAATGATTTCAGAGAATTGCAGTTGAGCATTAGGTATTATTTTAAAAAAATATCGTATTTTGTGATACTTTTCAGGAAGCAGTAAATTATCTATGTGGGTCTTATTTGTACCCTAATACTTCTCATGGTAATAGAATGTTTCAACAGGATTTTAACCTGGAAGAATTTTTCCGGAGAAGGGGTAAATGACTCTCTTGTTGGTTTGGGTGATGGATGCAGTACTAAAGAGGCAAGAACTAAAATTAAGGGAGAGAGAATTGTCTGAACCCTGCAAAAATCCATACCTGAAATTATGGCTACATTAGATGAGGCATAATTCTCCTTTTCCTTAGAGTGGTTAGACTTGAGTTCACTATCACTGAAGACAAGGAATCGTGTACATGCAGTACTGCCATCTGGAACACAGTGAAAGGTACAGTTTCTGGCTCGTGGCTCTCTGATCCAATGGTCTTATCTAATGATCTGTAGTATTTTTTTCAAGCATGGCCCCGGCTATCCTGAATAAGTCATTAATTTCTTAGTGTATCTGTCACTGCCTCAGGGAAAACTTTTCTGGTTCCAAGTGCAGTATTTTCCAGGATTTGATTCTCATAGCACAGTGTAATTCCTTTCTTATTATAGGCAGGCAGGGAGATATATGCATGGTGTCTAGACAGATGATAAACAGGTAGATAAAAACTTATTTCTCCAGCACCAGCCTACATGTCCACTATAGAAACATTAACTGACTGAGGAAATACTCCCCAAAGAAAGAATGAATGATTTAATTAAAATAAACATGAGAAAATGGAATTTTAGCATTTTTAAAGAGCATGTTTACATGTATATAGTTACATATATGTGTATGTGTGTGTATTGGTATGTTGCATATGTGCATGTGATGCATGCATACATATTTTACATGTATCTGTGCTCACAGATGTTTAAGAATGTGGACGGAAGATTCATTTAGATCTGGGATGTAGTAGGCATGGGTCTCAGTGTGGAGTAATGGATGGAAAAAGAATGTACACTCTCAAGGCAATCTAGAAATATGTATTTTCTTTATGTTTAGCTATTTTATTCTTTCACAAATTATATAAGCAAATGCTTATGATAGCCTGATAAGGTATGTATGATAAGGGTTGCTAAACGTATAAGTCCATACAAAACTGAGGGTAAAAGGCTTAGAATGAAATAAAGTTGACCTTCTTGGTGATCATAGAAATTATGGGAATAAAAGGGTCACACAAAGATAGCAACTGGCTAAAAAATTAAACTGATGGCAACTCAGAAACTGGAGAACTCATCTTGCCTATATTGTAGCCTAATAAAAATAGTATAATTTCTCAGAATTGATGACCCTAAAAAGGATCCTACTCTAATGTAGGAATAAAAGTTAAGAAAAATTATTCAAAATTTGAAGGTAAGAGAACAAGAAACTGTAGCATTTTCTTCCCAAGACCTACTGAAGTCTTTTGTTAACAGGCATCTAATGGGATATCTAATTCCCTGGAAGGATGCTCTTGTGTTTGACTGTGTTATTTACTCCATAACTGAAACTCAGAAGCCCTGAAGCTGCATGACATTTTGGAGCTATTTTTCTCCCCTTATCTAAAAGTTCACCACAATAGGGTGTGGCGGTACACATCTGCCATCCCCAGCAACTCGGGATGTTGAGGCAGAGTGACTGCAAGTTTGAAGTTAGCCTGGGCAACTTGGCAAAACTGCATCTCAGTACCAACACCATCAACAACAGAATTAAAGGCAGGCCATGTGGCAGTGGTCGCACACTTACCTACTATATTCTAATGCCCTGGTTCAACCCCCATTACTACAAAAAAGTAAATCACTAAAAAATAATAAACAGATGAAAGCTTACCCCAAAGATTATAGTACCGCTGTCTTGCTGAACCTGAGCTAACTTTGTGTTTTACCTACACAAGAAGTGTTCTTTGAGTCAGCTTTGCCACTCCATGATTCATATAAGTTAATAAATGTGTTACATTTTCATCTCTTACATAACATTTTTGAAAATTTCTTTGATAAAAGTTTACTTATTTCTTTTTACAAGAGTTTTGAGAAATATTTAAGTCACCAATAGACATATTTTGGAATTGTCTTTAGTTCCACAGACTACATGGGAACAAGTGTTTTGCTTGCTTATTTTTTTAAATAACTAGAGATGTTTTTCTTTAGCATGAGAGGACCTTACCCCTTTTTTTGTTTGTATGTGATGTTGAGCATGTACCCCATGACTCCTTGCGCTAGGAACAAGCCCTCCACCAGCCCTGCAAACCGGCCGAGTCATGTTAACGGCACTGCTCATCTGCATCGAGAGGGGTTTAGCTCCGTAACCCGCCTCTCTACACGCTGGTCTCACATATGAGTGTGGGACAGCACACGATCCCAACGGCCCCCTGGCGCGATCTGCAGGTGTTGGCAATTTCAGTATTTTGAATACTCCCACCCTTTCTTTGCCCCACTTTGGTGTTCTTCCTCAAAATTTGAAAGATCCGAAGCCAGTGAATAGCTTAATGAAGTAACTTAGTGTTTGGAGCACTCTTGGCTAGAAGTTATTACAGCCGTGTGAGGTGTCGCGGGGTGACAACACGGGCGAGTCGTCATCAAGGTGGGAGGCCCACGGGGTGGTACTGACAAAGATTTCTAAAGTCATCTCTCGGTGCCTCTGTCCCTGTGAAGCCGGTACACCATCTGGCGTTAGGCACCGTGCCATTGTAACAGATGGAACCGGGCATAGGCAGCTCGGAGACCCTGCGCTCCATTCAGCTTGGGTCTGGACAGGATTTTCACTCGAAAGACTCACCAATTCTTTTGGACCCCATCTTTTAGATCCTGAATAAAAGGAAATAATATTTCTTCCATTTAGTGAGGAAAGAAAATTTTTCTCTTGGGACTTTGGTACTATCAGAATATGAGTAGCTTTATTTATATTAACAAAAATTAATTAATTAAAAACTTATGCATGCTACATTACTCCACAGCTTTAGCAACCTGACTTGTGAGGTCAAAAAAATACTCTTCTCTCAAAACAGTTGAGATTTTGGCCTCATGATTTAGTACATATGGGGAAGCTTCTGAATGTCAATTGAAAACTAAGCAGACGGGGCGGGGGATATAGCTCAGTGGAATAAGCGCTTGCCTAGCAAGGGCAAGGTCCTGAGTTCGATCCTCAGTACCGCAAAAAAAAAAAAAAAAAAAAAAAAAGAAAACTAAGCAGATTGAATCACATTTTCCCCTGTTTATGTCTTAGAAGGTAGTTGAATTTAGAGGGAAAAAAGCTATTAATCATTTACTACTTGGAAAACTTTTATTGAGCAGTTAATTTAGGCATAATAATATATTACAATTCAAAGGAGTAAGTTACACAATTCTCGCCACCAAGAGACTTACCAGTTTGTTGGGAAAATAGCTGCTATATCCAAAGTGACTTTTCTTGCTCATTATAAAAAATGTCAGCATTTCTTTTCCATTATGATTATAACTTCTTCATTGAAATAGACCATTTAAAAATACAAAAATGTGGAAGGAAAAAATCATCATAGTCCCAACACACACAAAAATTCCTATTAATACTTAGAGATATGAATTCCTTTTGTTAATTTTCAATATATACACTTTATTTAGTACATTTATTTATGATCTATTTTTGGCATATATCACATTTTTATATTGCTTTTTAAAAATACACTACATCATAAGTATATCCCCCTATTTTTGTTTTTGATTTGTTTCTTGAGAGGTGGTTTTGTTATGTCACCCAGGATGGCTTTGACCTTGTGGTGATCTTCCTGTCTCAGCCTCCCAAATGCTGGGATGAAAGGTGTGTGTGTCACCACACCTGGCTATTTTAATGAGTACTTTATAAGCATCAGTTTATAATATTGTAAATACTTTTCATATTTAGAGTATATCAAACTAAGTGCACCAGAGTTTACAAAATAACTCTCTTTTTTGAGGTTTGTATTTTAAGTTTTTATGATTATAAATAAAGTTTTAATAAACATCTTTAAATTTTTTCTGCTCTTCCAAATATATTCTTAGAAAATATTCCCCAAAGGACACATTTTTGCATTAAGGAAAATAAAATGTTCATTAAAGATTCTTGATACATGATCAGATTATTTTGTCAAATAATTATTAAGTGTGTATTTTGTTTCAGGATTTGTGTGAGGCATTTATACTCATAAATCTTTCTTTTAACATCCATAAACTCTATTGGGCATATATTTTTAAGTTCCTATGTACTTGACAAGACAACTGAGGAAACCAGTAAATTATAAAATTCAAGGACTAAAATGTTTGTCTTTGGACTTCTAACTCTTTGTTATTCCTCTGCACTAGCCTGGTTCCTTTCAATGGGACATAGTCAAAGAAAAGAATATTGATTGTTTATCTATTTGAAAAAGTCAGTAGCATCACTTACTTCTACACCAATATTTCCTTCCAGTGAGTTCTGACATCTTCCCAATTCTTTATGTGATGTCTTCATCTTCTGCCTCTCTAAAACTGCCCCTCTTTTAGTCTGCCAAGCCCTGTCTCCTGACCAAGAGTAATCCTTCTGGAAGGAAGGAGGCACTAGTTTTTGGCAACAAGTAATTCTCATATGGAGAACTCCCTAGAAAAGAGCATTATACATTCACCTTGTGCATTAGTCAGACTTTCTCTTACTTTGACAAAATACCCACTACCAGGAACTTAAAGGAGGAGGGATTTATTCTGACGTACAGTTTCAGAGGGCTCAGTCCAAGGTGGTTGCCTCCAAGACAGAAACAACACAGCAAAACAGCACGGCCCAAGAAACTGCTCACGTCATGGTGGCCAGGAAGCAGAGAGGAGAGGATGAAGTCCAGAACAGGAAGACATCCTTCCAGTTCATTCACCATGATGACCTCTTCTGGCTAGGCCCCTCCTCTGAGTATTACAGTCAGCTCTGAACTTATCAAGGAACAGTGCACTGATGAGTCCAGAATTCCATGATCCAATTGCCTTCTAAAACCTACACCCCGGAATGTCAGGTTCCTGGAGGATATTTTAGATACAAACATGATAAACCACCTTATCTTCCCACCTACTGATTGGGAAACATAAGCATATTAAAAGGACAGGAAACATACAGTGATGAGAGTTCTGAAAATTTCAACTCAAGTCTGAGTTGATTTTCTATATTTTAGGTATTTCAAGAAATCAAAGTACACAGATATTTATTAGTCTCAATATTTGATGTGTTTCAGTATATGTTTATATGTATATTACTCATTTCCCCATCTCATTATAAGATTCTTAAAGTCAAAATTCACATCACAAACCAGTTCCCAAAATATAAGAATCACTAAAAAATTCTCCTAGAATGTCATGCATTATCTTTGGCTTAGAAATTACTTTTCTCTGCACAGAGACACCAAAAAAATTTAGTCTTCAATCTTTAGATTTCAAAGAGCTGTTCTTAGCATCATCAGGATGCAAAAGTAGTCATGTTTTTATAAAGGTAGTATTGCAGTTAACGTATTTGTAGCAATACATTGTTTTATCTTACTATATGATATTTCTACTGTTCTTGAATACCTTAAACCAAAGTCTGGTATTTTGGTACTAGTCAAAGAGCCAGTCTTGTGTTTGTCCCCCTGATTTGAGAGGGTGGCATTGTACATGTATATGTGATTTATTTCAGAGACCAACCTCTTGAAAAGTACTAATGGTACAAAAATATTATGCTTTCAAACCTATCATGAAAAATACGATTCTTCAAATTATATATGTATATATGGCTCTTTAAATTTAATAACTGAAGTTATACAAACCAAAATATATGTAACTGCTGACAGAGAGGAGATTGTTTGGGGAAGGTGATGAAATAACAAAACTACTCTCTTCTCATGTACGATGAGTTTGGACTGGTTATCACTCTTGCATGACAGAAATAGCCACAAGCTTTAACATTTAATGGCCTTGACAGAATTGCTCCCTATGGTATATTTTTTAAATTTATCAAAAATATATTTTTGCTAGTGGGAAAGAAGATTTTGGTTCACATTCTTGTGTTTTGCAAGTACAATTTGGCATGTAGGATTCATTACAAATTATTCAACACACTGAAATAAAAAAATCCTACAGGAAAGTACAGAACTCTTCTTTAAGGACAGACAAGAAGTTTAAATACTATTAGACATGGACATGCATACATCATTAGCAAATATGCAATATATCCAGCACTGCGAACTGTATTCATAATTGTACACCAAGTGTCACTGATAAATGCAGAATTGAAAGAGGGCCCTGCTGAAAAGCAGCACATTCTCTTTTTTGTTTATTTGTGGCCATGCTGGAGGTCAAACCCAGGCCCTTGAGCATGCTGGGCAAGTTCTCTTTTAGAGCCACATCCCAGCCCTAGTAGTGTGCTGCATGACATAGGGTCGTTTCAAGTCCTCTCATCTAGTAAGTGCTCGTGTACTCATAGACCCTGATTCAGTCACATTTATACATAATCTTATTGTTTTCTTAGTCTTTGGTGAGAACTCTGAGTACATTCTCAGGTTCACTCAAGAATCCTGAGGGGGCTCTTGTATTCCACCAGATGTACAAGAATCTTTGCAGTTCATGGTGAATAAACAATCAAAGAAATAATTTAAAATATCCCAAATTTGAAACAATTACACTGTACATTACAATGAAAACAGATAAATTATTTTACATGCTTCTCAAAGAAAACTAAACAACTGTGAAAAGAAGTGAGCTACAATTTGAATAAATCTCAAAAGCTTATAATTCATAAAAAGCAACTCACAGAAGAACACAGACTGTATGAAAATAGTAACAGTAAGTGATCAAAATATAAGTGAACAACTAATACTAATGTAGTCAGGTTACTGGTTAAGAAAAATTAAGGGAATAAATTCAAATAATATTATTTGAAAAGGTATTTCTAAAAATATATAATCTTATTTTTAAAGTTCTGATATAGGGAAATATTTACATCTAATTATTTACTCCATATAAAATTTATAGAATTTCTGTATAATGTAATCCTTGCATAGTAAGCAAAACAAATTCTTGCTTAAAAATTATTAAAAGTCTTACTATAATATTATTTAAAGTAATAAGCAATATATTGCTATGTGAGTCCTGAGAAATTTTTCAGACAACTCAATTTAGGGCCTACATTGAAATTTTGCTGTCACTATCCACTATAACAGCTTTGGGCAAATCATGTAATTCACGAAGGTCAATTTTCTCATAATCTTTGCTTTATGTTAGAATTGTTGCCAGGTCCAAAGGAGCTCTTGCATGTAATGGAGCAAGATACAGTTCAAATTGAGAATGTAGATGTTTTCTATGGCAACGTAACAGTACACCTTACTAGGGCACCACTGACATTTCCATACTTTGTGCAGTGTGTGAATCAGGTTCACTGTATCTCCTTTCTCAGTCGTTTTCTTAATAGCAATTACCAACTTGTTCTCATCCTCCTTTTAAACGTGTCAACACTAACTTATGGGAAGTGGATTATGCAGTAAAATTCCATGATATTGGGAACACTGTTTATTTGGAAACTTCTGGATAAAGCTGCAAGTGTAAGTCTCAATATGTCACATAGTTTATGCAGTTGGATTTATTCCTAACATTCTCGAGTGGCAAATGCAGGTGAGTTCTTGACTGATGATTAGTAAAAAAAATGCCTTTGCACCAGTACACTTTCACATTATTAATTACAACACTCAGGGCAAAGCAGATATCCCAGAAGCACCACTGATGAATATTCCTAATAACTGTTTTGCTGAAACACAAATTTCTTGAGAACTACTTTATTATATCAATTTCCAAAGTAATGAATTCATTGAATTGTAAAAATATTTCAAATTTCTTAACAATATGTTTTAGTAAATCCTAGCATTTTTCTGAGATGATCATATACATAAGAAGTATAACATTATTTTAAGGATTTTTCTATTTATTGAAAATTACCTGATGTTAAGTGTTGTAAAACATTTTTGAATTCTAGTATATTCTTATTTATTTCTCAGTTGAGAAATTGCAATTGCTATTTGTAACTGATTACGATTACATAAAAATAATAAAAATGCATAAGGGCATATGATTTCATGTGAAAGGCGATAGCTAGATGATCTGGGAGAAACTTTATACATATATGTAGCATTTTTATCTTATAAAGTCACAAGTTAGTTTTCATATTGGAAAAATAATAAAGGAGCTAATAGATTATTTTATACTTTAAAAGTAACCAACTTTAAATGTAATTGTGTAACTCAAGTTAGAGGAATGATGGGGAGAGAGGAGGGTTGGCAAAAGTGAAGTTCTTGTTGGTCATAATAGTATTTGTTTTTTTTCCGGGACCGGGGATCGAACTCAGGGCCTTAGTGCTTAGCGGCAAGCACTTAGCCCACTGAGCTGTACCTCCAGCCCGGTCATAATAGTATTTGGAAGGACAAATGTCATGTAAGGGAGAATGACTACAGCATAAGTGGGTCATACAGAATTAATCTCCTTGGTACACAAAAGATGTCCAGGAAACAACAATAAAGAAGAAAATGGAAACCAGATAGAGAAATAGACAAAAAATTGAGTAAACAGTTTATGAAATGTTTTAAATAAACAACTAAAAACGATTCCTTAAGAAAGACAGGATGCTTAGTTTTCTGAATATTTAGTAACAAAAGAACAATACAATACTATTTTTGAAAATGAATGATGGTCAGTGTTGCACAGGACCTTAGGAAATAGAAATTTTATGAATATGTACAGGAATAAAGTTCATGTACCTTTTAAATAATCTTAGTATTTTCAAACAGTTTTACCTACATGAAAATCATGAAAATAGTGCTGAGATTTCCTGTGTACCTGCACCCAGTTTCCTTTGTTATTAGTAACTTCCGTTAGTAGGGTACATTTGTTATAATCAGTGTTCTGAGAGCATACTTACCCAGATTGCCTTGATTCCCCCTAATGCCCTTCTCCTGTTCCAGAGGCCCATCTGGGACTCCACAGTACAGTTAGTCATGCATCCATGAGCTCCTCTTTGATGTGACAGTGCTTAGACTGTCCTTGTTTTTGATGATTTTAAATGTTCTGAAGACCGTAGGTCTGGTGTTTGTATAAGGTCTTTCTAATGGAAATTGTCCAGTAATCTGTCATGACTAGACTGACATTAGGAAAAGCATCTCAGAGATAAAGTGGCGTTTCCAACATATCAAATCAAGGGCATAGACTTTCTGCATAATTTGTTGCTGGTGATGCTGATCTTGTAAGTTACTCCAGTGTAATGTTGTGCTTTCTCTTCAGTTCTGCACTGTGTTCTTTGGAAGGGTCATTATGTGCAGCTCATTTATAAGCAGGTGAAGATATACTTCACCTCCCTCATAGAAAGATAGCTACATAGAATATAATGACCTTTTATTCTTACAGTCTTCTGATTTGTTTTCCTTGGAAGCTTTGCCTTTTCCAGAAGGCAGTGTAGTTGGAATTGCACAGTATGAAATCTTTTCGGATTGGCTTACTCCATTTATCAATATGCATTTAAGTGTTATCTATGTCTTTCCATGGCTTAATAGCACATTTCCTTTTTATCATTGGTAGCACATTTTATGTATCCATTTACCTATTAAAATATATCTTTCTTGCTTCAGTTTGGGTCAATTAAAAATGGAGATGCAATAAATATCTATGTGGAGGTATTTGTGTGCATGTAAATTCATACCTTTGAAAATATTTGGAAAAATACCTGGTAGCAAAAGGGAAGACTATATTTAGATTCTAAGAAACTGTCAAGTTGCCTTTATGTGGCTGTAACCATGTTGCATTTCTACTGGAAATTAATTAGAGTTCTTGTTGCTTCATGCTTTTACCAGAAATTAGTATTGCCAGGATTTATTTGAATTTCGGTCATTCTAAATAGAATACAGAGCGCACTTTGGTACTGGTCTCCCAAACTTAACAGTATGACTATTATTTTACAGAGAAGTAGATATCTAGCAATTTTTCTAGTGGATAAGCTTGCAGTCATGTTCAAAGATATATGTATGCATAGCATATATATACATATAACTAAAGCATTGTTTATAACTGAAAAATTATAAACTAATGATACCCATGAGCATAAAGCTAATTAAATTATGATATATATGTTTAATAATATGTGTAGCTATAAAAATGAAGTGCATGTCCAAATATTGACATGGAAAGATGCAAAATATATAATATGGACAAATTAAACACATTGCAGCATTGTATGGTGAGAATGTCTGCAGGGGTGCACAGTGGACCAATACCAGTAACCTTCAGTGAAACAAATCCAGAGGATTTCAACTGGAGTTGTGTGGAGAAGGGAGGCAAGGAAAGGGAGCAACTGCTTCTACTTTGCACCTGTGCATTGTGTTCCAATTTAACAAAAATGTGCTCTCCTTGAAAGTTTAAAAGATACACATTGTCCATAACTTTCAGAAAGGAACTGTCTTTCCAGGACCTGCAGAAATGGAATGAGATTATTTTAAACAGAATAATTTAGTTTTCACATTTAAAAATTTAAGTGGGATTATGTTCAGAATTCTAATTCTGATAGAATTCATGTTAAAGCCAAGCATGTTATAATAAGTTATGGACTTAAAACATATATATATATTTAAATATATGTTTATACATGCACGCACACACACACACACACACACACACACCTTCCACACACACACACACACACACACACACACACACCTTCCACACACACACACACACACACACACACACACACACCTTCTGGTATTTCCCTCCCTTTTTCCAGATGCTCCTTCAATATCTGTGGTAATACCCCAAAGAGACTCATAATTTTTAGAGTTGTGAAAACACTTAAAGATTGGTAGATAAATGGCTTAACATGCAGATGAGCTTGAATAAGCCTAATCCCATATTTGAACAAAATAATTCAACATCAAGCATTTTATAGGAAGATATATTTGGGAAATCTCCCTTCTGAAGATATAATCAATTAAGCAAAGGTTAAAACTCATCAATCAGTCATTTGCTTGGCAAGTTGATTTGTTCATGTAGTTTTGATTATGCTTAAATACAAGGATTCCTTGATTTTTCCTCTTTAGATGAACACTGTAGGTTCTTGAGGATTTATGTTTTTTATTTTAAAGAAAGGAAAAACTAACAAAACCATAACAATGAAGACAAAAACAAGAACAATGCTAATATCTGTTAGTTTATTGAAAGGAACAGTTAATGCGTAATTGTGTGATCAATCTTACATGCCTAGATCTGGTTATCTATGCAACCATTTGGAAGATGAGATTATGTAATATAACAACCTTTGTTAATATCCGATCACCTTGTTTTGAAATTCTTGCAGATTTATGTTGAGTCTTCCATTGAGGCCAAATGTAAGAAAAAATGGCCAATGATGAGAGTTCAAGTTTTCTAAAAACAAGGAAAAATCATTTCAGTGAGTAGTAAATATAAAAACAGAGTAAACATCTGAAAATCCTGTGAGGACCCTGCTGAGTAAATAGTGGTAGAAATGGCTGGGTTGGAGGAGCGAATCTAAATGATTCCAGGTGAGACCTGCATGCAGCTTCCAGTCCACAGTACTGTATATGTGCTGCACTGTGGCAAAACATGGGATCATGTGCATTAAAACAACATGAAAACTTTTGAAAGTGTCCAAATTATGGGATCGCTATTAATTTTTCTTTCCTTTCTTGCCAGTAACTTTCAGAGAAATGCACTTCTTCTAGTTATAGCAATAATGCTAGAGATACAAAAACTGTCACTTTTATGGGCTATATTATATCCTGTCAAAATTCCCATAGTTGAAGTTTCTTAAAATGTATTTTAGAAACAGGACTGCTATAGAGGTAATCACATTTAAAAAATGTTATGTTGAACTCTTAAAAAAGTCTGGTTTGGAGGGACTTCCAGGAAGATGGCGACAGGGTAAGCAGCAGAAAAAGATCCTCCTGGAGGATCGCCACCCAGACACTGGAATGTAGCAACATGAGAAAGACAAGAAGGAGAAAAGTGGGTCCCCTGGACCCAGGAGGGAGCTGAAATGAGAATTGAAGCCCTCAGAAAGAGCAAACAAGACCTCTCCTGGAGGAAAACCTCAGAGGGCCGCCGTGGTGCAGTCTGAGGAAGAGGAGGCCGAGAAAGAGGGAGTCACTGCTCCAAACACACCCTCAGCCCGCTCCCTCATTCCGGCACTCACAGCTTCAGCTTCAGAGCCTCTTGCTCACGGGAGCCTCCCAACTTGGCCATGGGAGAGCAGAGTTCTGAGAGCTGGGCCGAAGCTGGAGTAGAGAAGGCACAGCCCAGAAAAGAGACAGCGGTGGTTGGCAGGTGTTGTTGAACCCAGTGTAAGGATGAAAAGTTACAACAGCCACTAAAGCAACATGCCGACTCTGCAGCAGCATTTCTAATCAGTGCCTTGAGGCAAGGTGGAGTCAAAGCAACCAGTACACAGCCCACCACACCCAGCTCTATGCCTGCCGCAAGGCTGTGGCCTCCTACCTCTCCACTGTGTGAGCAACTACCAGCAGAAAGCAGCAGAGAGCAGCAGCAGCGACCCCAGGGCTGCAGCAATTCTCAGGGATCCAGCCAAAGAACAAACGGGAACTGGAGCACAACAGTAAGAGAGAGCTGCAGATGGAGGTGGACCACATGGCCCCACGCCCTTCTCACTCCAACACCAAGCAGAATTGAAGTCCTCAGAAAGAGCAAACAAGACCTCTGAGCTGAGTTATCGGGCCTCAGCTCCCACCCTGAACTCCCTCTGTGAGCATCCTGACAGCAATGGGCTGAGTCCATAGGCTTCAGGACACACCCTAAACTAATGATATGAGCACCAATAGGGACTTCATACTGCTTGCATATATGAACCCTGTATGAACCCACAGGGACAAATTACATGAAAAGCAGCAGTCCTGGAGTCCAAGAGACAACAACATACTCCACACGGAAGACCTGAGAAAATCCTCCAATTCTCTCCTAGAACTAATAAGTAAACTTAACACATACCCTGGACTACCTCAGTGAGCACAGGTGGGGGAAACCTCATGCCACTTGTGCCCAGCATTGTAAGTGTGCCCAATGCCCATCTGTAAGGGGCAGGGAGCAACAGCACTGGAGATCAAGAGGTGGGAGGAGATGAAAGCCTGGAACTAGGGTGCAGACCTGGTACTCTAGCTGGGTGGGGATAGCTTCCAAAGAGTCATAGGAGGCCTGCAGGGAGACACTAGTAGCCTATTAGGGGATCCTGGGGGCCTTGACAGGGGGCTCAGCAGCCTGAGGGGGGATGGAGGTTCCCTCTAGGCTACATGAAAACCCTGAAGTCCTGGACCAGACCTCCAGGAGTACAGTGATGGGGCAGAACCTGGCATTCCTCAGGGGTGACCCCATGGACTTGACTGGGCCCCTAGGAGCACCTCAATGGGGAGGAGCCCAGTGGTCTGTGGGGCTGACCCTGAGGACTCAAGTGGGTCTTCAGGCATGCTGCATGAGGCGGAAGCCTGGCGGTTTGTGGGGTAACCCCGCCTATTTGACTGGACCCCCAAGGGCCTTGAGGGCTTGTCAGTGGGGGCTTGACCATAGTGAACCTGGTTCCCTGCCTATCTATCGTCTTTTGGGGTGGGTGCTTTTCCACCTCTTGCCATAGCAATTTCTGTGCACACGTTTGTTACAGCATAATATGAAGCAGCCATACTCCCAATGTGAGAGCTCAAGGGAGTAAATAAACCAAAAAGTACAGTTATTATCAGAGGGAGGATAACTGATTGGGTAGGAGAACAATGGAGATGAGGGTGGAGAAAATTGATTAATTGAACAACCATCATCTGTATAACTGAGTAACAAATATGAAGACAACATTATGTAATACAGTATCCAGTGTTAATTCCTACTATCTTCTCTATAACTTTGTATTTCCTTTATTGTTTCTGTGTTATTCTCGTTTATATGTCTCCATTCTTTTGTCTTTAAAATGAAAAAAAAAGCTGGTTTGTGTCCTTATAAGTGAAGGAGATTAAGCCACAGAAAGAAAGAAACATTGGAGGCACAAAAGTGACTGTGGGAGACAGAGAAAAGATGGCCACCTGCAACTCACTGAAAGAGTGCTGGAAATGAAAGCAGCCCGGTTGGTGCCTTGATCCCGGACTTACTAGAAGTTCTGGGACTATGAGAAAGTATGTCTCTCTTGACTAAATCAGAGTCTGTGGTCCTTTGTTGTGACAGTTGAGGGAACTTATACAGCAACAAGGGTTCAGGGGTGAGGTTCGGGAAGCAGGATGTACCTCCCGGTAAATGCCTGAAAACAACACGTGTTAGAAGAGGACTTCAACGCGGCTCAGGCGATAAAGAAACAAGCCTGACTGCATGTCCGTGGCTCTCACGAAGGAGGAAAGGTGAGAAATTCATGGCGTGGAGAGGAGCACAAGCCTGCGCACCTGTATCGGTGGCAGACACCTTCATGCACAGCCACACACAGCCAATAAAGCAAGCAGCTCCTCAGAGAATGCCAAAGCTAGTGGTCACGGGTCCCAAAGGACACAGATGAACATGCAACGCCACAAAGCCATGTTATTGTGATGTTTTATACTTTCCATCAAGAAACCTGCACATAATTTCAAGGTCTAAGCTTTTATAGCCTCAGAAAAAAGTGCTGTGTTTTCCCATCTGCACTGTTCCTAAGCAGCTTATAGTTTTGGTATCTGGCATTGTCAAATTCAAAGCTGAAACCAGATCAAAATAAAATTTTCATTGTATCAAATGACCTCAATCTTCATATAATCCTGGCAGATTGTAAATACTGTTTCAATCCCTTTTGAATAGCTCTTTTTTAACTCAAATGTTAGAAAATCATCTATGAAATGAAGCTAAGCAGAGGACAAATTACTTCGTAAGAAGACTGACAGAAAACTAAAGTCAGAGCCATACGTGGGCGAACCCACGAAGCAGGACCATGCAGCAGGCTTTAGTGCAATAGACTGCAGGCTACAAGCTGATTATTAGTAGGGGAATTCATTTCTTGGAAACCGCAAGTAGACAGAGCATCTTTCACATTTGTGGGATGAGTGTACTTAGGCATGGAAGTTATACAGATGTTCTAAAAAGCATGGGTAGGTCAAGGGCAGCTTACACCACCAAAGGCTACTAGGCCCCGGAGAAGGAGATAGGGGAGACGCAGAGACGGAGACAAAGATGGAGGATGAAGATGCAGGGGAGAGAATATCAGTGATTTTTGAAAATTATTTTTCTCTGTCGCCTGTCACAGGTCAGACACGGTAGTCAAGGTGTCAGGTGTCCACCGGCTGGTGGAGCCAGGGGAGAAATCATCCATTGCAGGCAAACTGGCAAGGGCGGTTGAGAACAGCAGAGGTTTGCTCAGCTGTACTGCTAAGACAGGGGACCAAGAGTGTGGAGCCTCGACGGACAGGTGCTAGAGGAAGAGTGGGCTGACAGCTTCACTCATCTTTGCCTGGGCTTTTCCTCTAGCTGAAGTCCAGTTACTCTGGCCTTTTCGTTACCGTCAGCTCTGTTGATCACGGTGCCAACTCTGCCCTCGCTGTTCACGCTCCCTGGGTTGCTCTTCTTACACATGATCAGGGCTCCTTTTCTTGGCTGCTGCAGATCTTTGCACGCACGCTAGCTTCTTCTTGGGACTTATTGGGCAGCACATACCTCTGGCATTTCCTGTCTCTCATCCCTTGCATCCCCAGGGCTTCATATGATATAATATTATGATATATTTTTTTCTGATATATTTGAAACATCTGTTGCTCCCAATATTACTGAAGACTCCAAGAGGAAAAGAATGTTTTCCCAGTGTCAATGTCATTTGTGTAACACCAAGTACACCCCCTTGCATATGGCAGGCTCTGAGTAAATATTTGCTACAGGGATGTACTAATCAGCAAATATTATATGATTGCAAGCTTCATTCAGCAGAGGGGACTTCACAGGAAGGTACATGGGCCTAAATAAGATTTAGCACAGAAACCTTAGGGAATAGATGTGAGATTTTGGAGCAGACAGACTTTTACTTAAATAATATACACACTAAGACAAAACAACCAATCTCAAAGACTTAGGGTTTTTTTTCTGCAAAGTAGTTATAATCATCCTTACCTCATAGGTTACTGCAAGGAGATAACAAAACGCACTGTCAATAGTAGTCTGCTTGACATCATTACTAATATCAATTAAACTGACAGAAGATAAATTAACTGCAAGGATAAAAAGAATCCTCTGTAGTGCAGAGTTCAGGGATGAGTAATTCAAAAGTTTGTCAGAGTTTGGGCTTTATATAATATCTTAATATAAAATGGTAAGCTATAGAGATGGGATGAGACAAAGGAAAGGAAAGATCTGGATTCCTAGGGTGGAAAATTTTGGAAGTGACTGGAAAGTCTGTGGTAGACATAAGTTGCTGAGGAAAGACTGTTCATGCATATTTATCTCAGGTAGACATTTTGTCTCCTGTCCTAAGGGTTGTTTTCCTTATGCTGCACAATAAGTTTATGTTATTTTTTACAAAAGAAAAATTATTCCCTGAAGAACCAAAGAGAACAGGAAGTTCTCCCTTTATTTGCTATTTTGCAATTGCTTTTAGATCAAAATTTTGATTATGTCAGTGTGCCATATTTGGGGTAGCATATTCTGATTGCTTTTAGATCCTTACCTTATATTGAGGCATGGTTGATTTCCATCTCAGACCTAGATGGTTACAGAAACAACACCCAGAGGAAAGAATTTCAGTCTTTCTGAAAGCAAGCACACGGGTTCCTAGTACTGGCTGAGGTGGAAGTCATTCCGTAGACCTGCCAAAACCTCTTTGACCTGGGGAGTAATTGTTTGGACTTTCAATTCCTCTTTCGTTCCTATAAAGAAATACCTGATGTCTTACCAATAACACTCATAGACAAACAGGTGAGAATACTAGTAAGAATTTCAAAACTATGTACAGTAGCTAAAACTTTGCTTTTGGACACACAATCAGGATTTCACAGGTTCTGAGTTACCTAGGCAGCCTAGGACATCGTGTGTCACTCTACTGAAACCGACCTTTGGTAAAACTGGCACTGGCAGCTAACAGTCTAATTCAAAAGGTTTTGGACTCTCTCCCACCTCCCAGTACAGCTCTTGATCTTGGGAAAACATTTCCCGATATTCAGGAGCTTTCCATTGTCCTTTGTCGCTCTACCCCAAGGGCACATCATTCTTGTCAAGACCTCTTGACACTCACATGACCTTCACATACGGGTCCTGGCTGGTCAGATGTAAACAGTAGTCATGAGGGACTGATTTGAATAAATATTCCACAGACCTCTTGCATTTCTGAAGTTTGAGAGGTGAAGAAAGGGCTAGAAAATTTCTTCTGAGTGATTAGAAGTTTTCTGTAGGGAGTTCTAGTCTGCACTGTCATCAAAACAGTGTCCATATAGTACAGTTCGCAGTGCATATGGGGTGAAGAGCTAACCAAAGGTTCAAACTTCAAGTAAACCCAGAGGAATGAATTTACCTGTGGTAATTATCACTGTCCTGTTAGATTATCCTTTAGGGTAAAAGTTCCTGCAGGCACATGAGTTAAGTGACGTGATACAGGATTATCAGTTTGCCAGCAAGCCCTTTTCTCCACAGCATGTTGTGTAACACTAACTCTATGCAAGGCTCCATGGAAAGGAAGGTTTCTCAAGGCCACTGACTTTAGCAATTTTGTGTAATCAAATCTTCTTTTGTGAAATTGTAACATATTTTACATTAAATGACCTGAAAAGAAGTACAAAAAATAAATATTTTACTTGATTTATTCCAGACATTGCTGAAATTATTTGATCACAATTTCTTCTCTCTTTCGTTAAATCTAGTAATATTCCACAAGACTAACAAGTACTCGCAGACACTGAGCTCGAATGCCACTGTTTCAACGATAACAATACCATTAACTCTTATACAGAGTGTAGAGTCTGACTAACACCCTTGTAACTTATCTGGTAATCCCAAATGTAATTGTTCTAGAGCAGGAATCTTCAAACCTGTTTTGCAAAGGACATATAGTAAATATTTTTGTCCTCAAGGGACACACAGATTCTACCCAGTTCTGCCTCCATGGTGTGAAAGTAGCCGGGAACAACTATGAAAAACAATGGTTTGGGCTGTTGTCCACTAAAAATTTATTTTTTTGAAAACAGGTCACAGAATCAATTTGAGGAGTAACTGTAGCGGGCAAAACTGTGTCAGAGTGGGGCCACACTCACTCACAGCTCAGCTGTCTAATGTCTTGAGAGTATGTGAAATATTTAAAGAAAATAAAAGGGCCAAGAGGTCGTTGTGATTTTGCTCTGCAGCCAAGCCAGGCCGGCTCTAAGGTGTGGGCGACTGAAGTCACTCAGGCCATCTTGTGAATGTGACTTGTAGTGACAACCAAGATGAACCAGTACCTTCCAAGAAAGGCCTCCTTCTGCAGGCAAGAGAAAAAGCTCTGCAATAGGTACCTTACTGCCTTAGTATTTTTAAAAAAGTCTCCCCAATGGCCAACTAGGAACTTACTGGTGAAGGAGGGGTGGTTTATCAGCAAGGCTCCAAATTTCCTCTTGGAGGTTAAGTACAATAGGGAAGTTCTTAGTAAGGAATCTGCAATAAGTCCTAGAAAATACAAAAGCTGGGGTTATTTTAAGTCAAGCCCTGTTGCAGAATCAACAGTCTCCATTATGCACTAGGGACCACCCACCCAAAGAGCATCCAAAGATAATAATCTATGAGAAAAAGACACCACAAAAATGCGGATGCTGAATCTCTGGCAGACCCGGATTACTCGTGTTTAAAGAAGCGACTGTCCCTTAGATACGAAGGCCATGTTACTAGCTTTATGCTGGCAAGATTTCTGTTTATTGATGCTTTATCTTTGCGTGACCTTTGTTTTAAGAGAAAACACTCTTCCCAAGCATTTAAATTTTCCTTCATTATCAAAGTGAAAATTTTTAAAGAGAAAAGTGATTTATAGAAACCTCTAGATGAACAAAATGACAATATAGTACTTCTGTATTTCAGGACATCTAAAACAATGCAATTTACATTGAAAAGATCAAGTAGACATCTCAGACGAGATACCATTCGTTCAATGACCAGCTATGAGAACTGGGTTTCCTGAGTCAATCCACAGCTGTTCAGAGGACAGAGTCTCAAAGCAGATGATCCAGACCTTGTGAAAGCTCTTTATCAGGTTCCTGGCTGGGCATCTCTTCTTAGCACGAGTAACATCCACACACTCTATGGTGGAGAATATCGCTGATGGACAGCAAGGGTATTTGTTTCTACTCTGTAGTAGAAAAGAGGGAAGGCTCAGGTCCTGGGGTGAATGTTTTCTCAAGGATCAGGGCATTTTGGCTAAAATCTAAAGTGGGAAAGAAAGTCTGACCCTGCTTGCACACTAATGACCTGCAGACGTCCTGGATGCGCTGAAGAACAAATTGAGAAGATGATGCCTCTGAGAATTTGGAAGCAGTCAGCTGTGCATGCAGGTCCCTGTAGAAGGACATGTGTATTGGCTTCTCCTTCCTCAGTCACAGAGACTCACTTCTCAGCTTCCTGAAGGCAGAAGCCAAGGAATTTTCTTACTCCTAAGTCTCTGTGAAACAGGTGGGCTGCAAAGAGCGGTGACTCGAGGTCTGGAACAGGAGAAACAGCTTTCTTTTATTTTGCCTGAAGTGTTGTGAAAGCTGAAGGGACCCGGCATGATCTTTGTGGAGGCATCAGCAGGTGAGCTCCTTCAGCAAAGCTTGAGGCATGTGACAGAGGAGAAACAGCTGCCCTTCCCTTCTTGGGTTCACGGCTGTGGCCCCTATAAGAAAAGACAGACGAACAAGAGGAAAGCACACAAATGCATGGAGTGTACATTTTATGTGACACAAGAGCCTTTAGAAATGAAGATCTGAAACGCAAGGGGAACTGTGTTGCTATGTTTAGGTTTGATGGGTAGTAGTGACTCCTGGAGAAAGACGGGCACCGAACAGAAACTCCAGAACGATTGCAGGAGAGAGGGAGAGAGCGAGAGTGAGAGCGAGCGCGATTCTTCCGTTTCTTCCTAGTCCACGTGTCTTCGGAGGCGTGGGTGCGCCTCTCTGCAGGGACAGGGAGGGCACTCTTGAATGGAGCTAAGGTCTGTTCCAGAGCGGAAGGACTGACCAAGGTCAGAGCAGGACTTCCCTCAGTTTTACAACCTGCTTCAGGGTGCAAGGGTGGAGA
Organism: Dinomys branickii; assembly: GCA_004027595.1. Taxonomy (NCBI): domain Eukaryota; kingdom Metazoa; phylum Chordata; class Mammalia; order Rodentia; family Dinomyidae; genus Dinomys; species Dinomys branickii. The sequence goes on from PVLD010011771.1 coordinate 32,188, forward strand.
GAGTAATCCTCCTGTTTCCACTGGTCTGAAGAGCCTTGGTCCCCTGTTTTGAGTCAGAATGTCCTGAACCCACGAGGCTGGAAGGAACAGCGTGGCTTTGCCCCCACCACCCTGTGGACGGAGCCCTGGTGAGCTCTGCGGTGATTAGGAGACTAGATTAGGTTAGACCAGGAGACGCCTGGTCTCCTGAGACAGCACTGAGCCACGTGTGTCGTCATTCCCACATTTATTCCTAAGCTACTCAAGTCTGGGAACATTTTGGTTGTACCTGGCAATAGGAAGATACAAACTTTCCAAAGGAATATTAAAGCACTTTCTCAAAATTAGAACTTTAGTTTTTTACAGGGTATGATTCATGTACTGTTGTTAAGCAATAACCACCAGAAATTTTAAAACACTAAATTTTAACATTCCTTTAGTTGTTTATATTCTAAGATACATTCTAAGGTAACCATTTATTCCCACACACAAAGTTTTGAATTGAAAGCAAAACAATCTGTGTATGGGGTTTATACCAAAAGAAGTTAATTCAAATATAAAGAAACATTACCTTGTCCAAGCAGTGCAAGAAGCCTGTATTTCTGAATGGCAGCAGTGAAGAGCAAAATTCACTGTAAGTACTTTGTGGAAACAAATTTTCAAATTAATCTTTTGTTCCTTCCTTGCCCAAGCAAATTTACTTTCCAAGTGACTAGACAAGCTTTTCCTGGACGACAGCTCCCTATTTCCACTAAATTTCTTTGTATTTGCCCTATTATTTCTCTCTACTCACTCTACCCATACTGTTTCTGGAATGGTTTTGCCTCTAAATCTTCGTTACCTCCTGGTCTCCTGAGGCGCTTACAAGTTATGGCTGTCCTTGATCTCCCTCCCAGCTAAGTCTTTCTTTCCGTATTTACCCACAGCTTGTGTTCCCTGCAGTGGACATCCTGCACTCCACATTACATGACCTCCACTGCGGTGTGTGAGCCTGGCTGTGGGTCATGGGGCAAATCTGCGCGATCCAGGCCTGACTACTGCCTTTTAGCAGCTGGGATTAACTTTCACATTTGAAGCATCAGTTTTCAAAGGTGGAAGCCCTGGGTGTGCCCACAACATTACCACAGTTCTCATGTTCATAGAGACCTGGGCTTGCCTGAGCCATAAACACAGGCATGGAGATGCCGCACATTCCAGGGCCTGTCGTCAGACCCGGCTTTGGGCTGTGCAGTTACTGCCTAAGGCTGGGCCCAAGTCTGCTCCTACAAAGGAGAGCTCCTCTCAACAGCCTGGGTCTCCGCTGCCTTCTCTACTTTTTGCCAGAATTGCTGCATACAAACGTTCCATCTTTCCCTCAGGCCTTAATTCCAGTTCTGCTTATGCTGCGAGTTTTTTTTCCTAAAACCTCCACCCATGCAGGCTCAGCCTTCTGGCTTTTCATTGTACTTACTGTCTGTCCTACTGTGAAGTTCCCTAAATTGTCTTCTTGCTGGGTTATTTGATTGTTTTTCACTCTTGTGCTCATGTGGCCTTTCTGGAGTTTATGGTTTATGTTCAGTTCAACTGAATTCTCAAATGTTTGGTTTATATGTTGGTCTTGAGTGTTTCAAATGTACTTTAAAATCTCATTCTGTTGATTTCAGTGTGAATTTGGCCACAGAGGCAGTGGTCAGTGAACAAAATGTGATAAACAGCCACTGTATTTCATACCACTGGATTAGAAGAAAAATATTCCAGATGTTTCTTTTCTAAAATTTTCTGATTTTTCAGAATTAATTGCTACTTTGATATCATATGGTGCAAAGAAAGCAAATGCATTTGAACCTAATCTAATAATTAATTCTTCCAGCCAAACAAAATGCCAAGTGTATCATTATTGAATCGCAGTGTTTGGATCATACATCCTGACAGATTTGACTCCCTGGTTTTTCTTTCAGTCAAAGGCAATTGCTTAACTTTCTTGAACGAGAGTTGTGTCTTTGTCTACCTGAATTATTAAAGAAATGTAAATATTACAATGGAAATCAGAGTTTTAAAAACAATATTTTACAGATGGCAAGCATTTCTTCAATCCATTTTGTATACTAGGCTTTATGGAAATGTAAAAGTGACAGTTTGTTTTGGAGGGGTTTTTTTGTACCAGGAATCAAATTCAGGAGGTTGTGCTTGCCAGGCAGGTCCTGGTGCCGCTGAGCTCTAGCCCCGGCCTCAAAGTGAGTTTGAAATTGGTGAATTTAAGATAATTCTGTTTTGGAGGTGAGAACTGGTTTCTCATCTTTGCTTCCTTGTGGCATATTGTGTGTTTGCTCATTAGTGCTTTCATCCCAGTTCTTGCGTAGTACTGAGCGCCCTAATCCCGTTCTTTCTTATAGGAAAGCAACTTGATTCCTTGATAACTGTTGTTGTTAACCCTTGTGTTTATTAGAAAAAAAAAAAAAAACTGGTGCTGGCAGTGCAGCTCAGTGGTAGAACATTTGTTTAGCTTTTATAAAGTCCTGAAATTAGTCCTGGAACAAAAAGAAAAAAGAAAAAAAAACAGCATGAAGCTGGTTGCAATATGAATTTGTGCAGTTAGTTGGCAAAAATACATGGCAGTATGTACTAAGACATACTTATGGCCTAATAATTCCATTTTTAAGGTATTATATACTAAGGAGAAATGCGTTCATATACTCAACAAAAGAAATATGCTGGAATGTTCATGGCAATTTATTCCTAATACTAAAAATCACTCTAATGTCCATCATTAGACTAAAGACCAAGTAAACTGTGGCATATTCAAACAGCATATGTCTATGCAGCACTAAAAATCCAGAAAATATCTCCACAAGCAGCATAGCCAAATCTCACAAATACAGTGCTGAACAAGAGAAAACAGATCCAAAAAGGGATGTAGTATGATTCCATTTGCATAAGATAGAAATAAAGGCAACTTTACCATGCGGTAAGTTCGCCTTCGTGGTATGGAGGATGCTGTGTTCAAGAGACGTTTCTTTGTTAGGGTATTGTTTTTCACAGATGTTCACCTGTGGAAATTCACTGAAAACTCTCCTGTATATATGTTTGAAAAGGGTTCTGCTATTGTTTGCTTTTTACTCTTTGTTTTTGAGTGCTCATGCCTGTCCCTTCTGCAGTTCGTTTTGAGCGCCACAGCATTCATGGACAGGCCGCCAGCTCTTAGGCTCCTTCCCCTTCAGACTCAGGAGGAAGCGGCCCGTCCTCGGCTGATTTCCCCAGGACATTATTCTGTTTCACTCCCTGGATTTATTACCATCAGCTCCAGGTTAGTTTACTCTTTGCTTTATGTTTCTCCATTTGATAATCTTTCAAACCAAATTTCTTGACGTCAATTCATTCTTTCTGACTCTTGACTGTTGAAAGGTTCTTATTGTCATTTGCTAGACTGGATTTGCTTGTCTTTAGATTGTTACCTTTGAATCTACAGCCATTTCTCTAGTAACCGGTAACATTCTGGGGCCTATCTTCTGATGTCACCATGATTGGAGGGTGTGGTCTGTCTAGCAGCTGGAGACATTTGGCTTAAGGAGTTCTGCGAGGGACCATGAACAACTCTTTCTGCCTCGCTTTATTTCTCTTTCTCACACTGGTACTATTAAATATGGTGCAACTTGTGCTGAAATTCTACTGAGTGCTGTATTCACAGCCAGCCTATAGAGGCCGGCATGCAGTGCCTCCCTCCTTGGGAAAGGTGTCCAGCAGACGGTTACTTCTGTTACCCTTCTCAGACTTGTCCAGCCTAATTTTGCTATTATATCTCAAGAAACAATTATATTTCCACCTGCTTTTACATGTACAGTCTCATTCTGAAATATACAGATGGTATATTAGGAGATTACAACCCACTGTCTAGAGTACAATGCATGGGGTCAAGGAGATAACATATAAACACACCAAGGTACATGACTGAAGGAGAAAGCAAAGTTCTTCACTACCATAGGTCACTAATTAATAAATATCAGGGTTTTATATACATTATGGTAATAGCTGAGGCAGCCAGGGCGTGTCAGTGGTGCTGAAGGGAGAAGATGAACATTTGACAGGGAGCAGTGTTCACATACTGCATCTCCCCACAAAATACCCGCAGAGAAGAGACAAAGAGCTATTGTGGCAAAACTGGCGGAGACCAGTTTACCCAAGTGAGCAAAGTGACTGCGGCCCCCTGCCCAGTCATGGGGTAAACACAGTCTGTGCCTCCTGGTGTGACGTGCTAAAGACAAAACACTACTTTATCTCATTCCTGCCAGAAAAGCACGAGTCTAACCATGAAAAGCATCAGATAAACCCAAGTTGAAAAAGCCAGTATCACAAAAGGAAGGCTGAGAAATATTTTCAGGAAAAAGGAGGCAAAAGAGACTGAATCATTGAATATGAGGCATGATAGGAAAAGAAAAATAGCTGTAAAGAGTACTATTGAGATAACTTGTAAAATTTGAATGAGGATGGTATATTAGATAGTGCTGTTTTGTAGATGTCAACTTTCTTGTATATGATAATTGTACCATGATTTTGTTACAGTATGTACTTATTCTTAGGAAATATTTGTTGAAATAGCCTTGGAAAATCCTCACAATATTTACTGCTTCCTTTGGAATAGTTCAGGAAAATGATACATGAGACAGTGTAAATGTAGCAAATTCATAACAGCTTGGGAATATGGGGGAAGTACACAAGAGTTTTTAATACTACTTTTGCACTACTTTCACGATTTGTATTATTTCAAAATAAAGTTGAAAGTAAGTGTTCCATATTGTTCTCAATTTTTTATAAAGTGAGAATGGGAATATATTAAAGAAAGAAATCAGTATTTCTCTCAGTATATTAGAAATTATCTGATTCCCAAAGAGTGCTGTCCTGATACCTGAACATTAGCCAAGTACATTACATCTCACCTCTTCTGCAGTTAAAATCAATAAGTATCCCACAAACAGATTTTAAAGTGGAAGTTTTCTGATTGACTTCCCTCGAAATGACTTTCTTGTAAGACGCTTGTCCAAATATTGCACGATTGGCTCTTTGCCTGTCTTTGGCCTTTCTGGCCCATCCTTCGGCTCCTCTGCCCAGACCCTACTCCTCTCACCCCTCATCCGGCCCTCTGCGGGCTCTCCCGCCTTCTCCAGCACCCTCCGCTCCAGTGCCCAGCGGTCTTAGGGGGAGACCACCTCTCCTCCTTTTCTTCCCGTGTTGGAAATTTATGTTCCCAAGGAGATAGTCCAAGGTCCAGCTATTACACTGTACGCTCTCACTTCCTGGCTCCAATTCCTCACCTTCCGCTTGCATCCCGTACTCATTCATCCTTCTCAACTTCTGCTCTTGCTCCTCTGTATTCGGAGCTCCCTAGCCTGGATCCATGACGGATGCCAACAGATGGATTACTTTTTTCAGTCAGGAAGGTATTCATACCATCCAACCAATAAAGTAATGGTGACTTCAGATTTATAATACATGTATAATATAAGATGTATGCACTGCTGTGTTTGCATTTGTATGTATTCACTTCAGTTAGCTTCCTAAGTAATTGTTTTTTATGACATAACACGTTTCCTCCATTCATATCAGAGAGGTTGGGCTCAACAATGATTATATAATCTAGATGCATTTTCTAATTTCATTCCTAGAATAATCCTTTGAGAAGGTACTAATTTGGGGGAAGGGAATTTTGCATTTGAACTTACCCTTGAGAAATCTCCTGTGTGGCCCTTCTTGGAAGGCTGAGGGCAGCCTCCCTCTGAGCTGACTGTGAGGATCTGATCAGACTCCTTCCAGAGCTCTGGAAGCTGGCTTGGACAAGTGGACTGAAACAGAGAAATCAGACAGCTCAAGAATTTGGCCTCAAGATCAACTGTCCCCAAAGAGGCAGGGATAGATGAAGATGCACTATGGAGGCAACACCCAGTGTCCAGTGTGCAGGCGGTGGTGACCCCAACACGAGCTGAACCAAGCCGGTTCCCAGGTTCACAGAGCACAGGGCCCTCTCACTCCCCCATTTCTACATCTCTACACTCTGAGCTGACACCATGAACACCCTTCTTTCCAGCAAGTCAATTTTGGTCCAACTTGCTAAACTCGATGTAGGTTATTTTTTTGATAGATCCAGACAATACTAAAATTTCAATCAGGAATCTGATGTCCACAGACACAAATTCACCAGCATCCCACAGCAGGTGATTCTCTCAGCCAGAATTATAATCCTAGTTTGCATATTTTAAAATAATTTCTTTTATTTTGTACTACAAAATTGTTTTTAAATGTTGTTTTTATCTCATTAACAGCATAGAATTTGTAGGCCATTCATTCCTGGTAAAATTACCAGTACACTGCATGCTCTATAGGCAAAATCCAACTGCTACATTCTTTTGATACTTCTCAGTAAACTAAACTGACTGCTTTTTGCACATATGTCCTTGTGATCTCTTTGTACTGGTTAAAAAAAATAATTCGCTTTGCTTTTCCTCCAGGTGACCTTGTAGTTATTCTGTAGCTAGCTGTAAGAAGATAAAGATATTTCCTGGTGGAGATTTTCTATTTGACTGGCTTACCTCAGTATCTTGACACTGACCTTTGTGAGGATGGATTTTTTTTTTTCCAATGCAGAAAATGAGTCATTAGTATAAGAAGAAAAAAATTCTTTAGACTATACATGCTGAAGGACCTTGGCTGCGTTTTTCTTTCTCAGTGAGAGCTTGCGTGAGAGTTTCTAGGCCAAACATTTTTTACACTTTCATAACCTGCAGAATTGTCGCCAATGCTTCTTGCGAAAGCAATGCGTTGTGAGACTGTGAAGAATGCCCCATTCAAGTCTTAGGGGCCCCAGTGGGGTGTCCTGAAGTGTGAGCACCCTGAGGATGCTTGTCCCCCAAGAGGAAGCTTGTCTTACCCCTCCCTCCCAACCACAGTGATGTTGTGAGGTGTTTCCCCTCTTGCCCGTGGACTTGGTCCTTTGAAAGTCTGACTTGTGAAGGAGGCAAATTACATCTGGTTGCAGAAATGCTGAGAATAATCACCTACTGCCTGGTAAAGGGTGCAAATCCCAGCGGTCAAAGCAAGAGTTCCAAATTAAAGTAGCTTCTTCATTTGCATGTAAATAGGTCAAATTCAATGTCATGAGGCAGGACGAGAGCCTGTGTGGCCACTGATGAGATTTTTCCCAATTTTGTCTATCTTATCTTTTTACTCCTTTTAGATATGATGAGGCTCAGAAGACATGATATAGAAAATCTGAATGTTATTCTAGAAACTCGCCCAAATCTTCCACTGTGCTATTACTACTACATTACAGAACATATTTTTTTTTTTTTTTTCCGGTACCGGGGATCGAACTCAGGACCTTGCGCTTGCCAGGCAAGTGCTTATGCCACTGAGCTATACCCCCAGCCCCATATTTTTCATTTTAATAACAAATATATATTTAAGCCAACAATATATCATAGCCAAATCTCTCATATTTGTTTTGTTATTTTAAAATAACATATGCCTAGGCACTCAAAATTTTTAATTTTTATTAATACTTTTTTTCTACTTCTGCCTTAATAATGCTTCTCATTAGAAGAGGTTAGTAGCCCCTAAAAAGTAGAGATGACAGTTAACATATATTTATTTCACTAACTTTAATTTGTTAATTTGAAAACTTGTACCGATTGTATTTCCAGAACATATTTAATAGCATTGTTAGTAAGTAAAGTTTAGAAAACAGAATCTAACTGCTCTGAATTAGAGGAAGGCACTTCCAACTTCTGACAATAAGATGGTTGGTACAATTTACAAAATTATAAATCTCAATTTTGATATTAAGGTATAACACAATTTCTCACACATCTAGTTGCAATTTGGTCTGATTTTGGATTGGTGACACTTAGCTTCTTCCTTGATGGATTCCAACAGCTCCAGGTCTCTCTGTGGCAACAGGGGTTGGAACCCCTCAGTGAAGTCTGTGCTCATGGCCTTGCGCTGCCCACACAACAGAGTGCCATACTTCCCCCAGGCGCATGGCGTCTGCACTGTGCATGTCTTTTGGAGCATGGCACAGAGTTTGCTGTGGTACTTAGCTCACAGCAGGCAACCGTGTCACCAGTGTCCAGCATTTACACTCTTTCTCCACTGACAATTGTCATATCGCCTCTTTCTGTGCTTCTTGCTCAGTTGGAATATTTGCGTATCTTGATCAACTTGGAATTATTATTCCTTACACATCTATCAAGAGAATTCTTCAATTATCTTTATAAGTCTTGTTATTTTGGACCAAGCACTTAGACCTCAGTTCTCTTATCTATAAAATGAAGGACTCAGACAGAATGATTTTTCAGCACTCTCCTAGATTGAAGTTCAAAAACCTATAAAACTCAGTCACCTAATATCTCTCTCCACTTGGTTGTCCCACAGGCATATTTAAGTTGGCAAGTTCCAAACTAAACTCCTTTTCCCCCCAACACATCAATCCTGTCCTTATTTCATGTGTTAGTTACTTTTTCATAGCTGGGAAAAAATACCTGACACCCAAAGTTAAAGGAGGAAAGGCTCGTTCGTCTCACAGTCAGTAGAGAGCGGCACGGCAGAGAGACATTGCAGAGGAGAAACGGTCCACGGCGAAGCAGGCAGGAGACAGCAAGGCACAAGCAGCAGCAGCAGTCCTGAGCACACCTCTCTCTCTCTCCTTTGTATTCCATCCAGGCTGTAAGCCTTTTGATTGGTGCTGCTGACTGCCAGGGTGGGGCTTCCATTATCCACACCCAGAACTATACTAAACCAATCAGTGAACTAAATTCACTTACCTTAACCCCAGTATCCCAGGCAGATCTGCTTTAGACAAATCCTATAATGAGGAAAGAACTCAAGAGATGATCTGTTCTACTCCAAGTTCTTTGGCGAAGTCTAGACACTTGAACACAGGAGGTGACTTTTCAGAACTGCTGTACACCAGTGGATGTTGTGTTCTCATCACTGTTTTCTTTTATAATGGGATCTTTTCATGGGGCTGTCATGTCCCTGTTCAACTCCCATATGTGTGTGGTGGGGAACACTGGCAACTTCTGTTTTAATCTTATAGGGCTCTAGATCAAAAGGACCTGTCTGGCCCTGATGTAAGTGATATAAAATTTTGAACCTGATATGGTTCATTTGATTAGATTTTGGAATTTCTTTCTGGGGCAGGGCAAGAGCACACATTATTCAAGGAAGAAAAGAGAAACAAAAATTTTGAACCAGAGGATAGAATGGATAAGTTCACGAAGAGAGCACTGTGGTAATTGTTCTTTACTTTATGTCAGTGCTTGCAGGAATATAATTTTTCCCCATGCTTAACCATGGGGCTTGGCAATGTGAAGAGTGGGATTAACAAAGGTCACTACTTCACAGAAGTATCAAATTATGTCACAGTCCTACGTTTTTCTTTTTCTCTGTTTTGGCATGAGAGTGTAGGTCCTGAATAGGAGGATCTCCTTTTGCACTGTGTGCATTAAAAGGAAGACAGTACGATATATAACCATGGCCGAAATCTATGGGATAAGTAATGTGAATGAGAAATAACATTGGTTATTGGAAGGCTTTGAGATTTAGAAATTATAAAATTGGATCATGATGCTACCTGGTTTATGAAATACACTATAAGATAGTTTATAAATGCTCGGTCTCTTCCAGATTTGTTCCATTTAAGGTGGCTAAAGCTCTCCAAATCTTAACAGCTAAAATAATAAAGTTACGGTTTTTTAAAAATCTTCTATTTTTTTTCTCTCTTTCTTTGTTCTTCATTTTATCCTTCTCTGTCTTCTGCATATCCTTCGATTTTAAGCACTGGTACAATGATTTTTTCCGAGTTAATCATTTAGAAGAGCAATGCTAAATATCTAACCGTTGAATTGTTCTGGAAGCAGAGGAGGGACATGAGGCAGGTGAGCACTGGAGACTTCTTCCTTGTTTGCTGATAGATGTTCTTCACACTTGACACGCCTGTACCAAGCCTCTGAAAGTTCCTTCAAGGTGGAGGGTAAAGTGGGGTTGATGTTTGAGGAAGGAAAGCAGTGTGCGCACAGCTTCACATTTATTCAGTGCAGCAGACCTCAGAGCGTAACAGACGAAGGTGTGAACCTCTGCCCTGCTAACTGCGACATGTGTCCTCGGGCTGTCTCCTCCGCGTCTCCAAGGATTTACCCATCCAGAAAGTGGGAACATCAGAATCTGCCTCCTGAAGCAGTTCAGAGGATTCCGTGAAGCAGCGTGCTTGCGTGAAGGATGTTATTACTTGTTCCTTTTTCTCTTGATTGTTTTTTCTTTTTCCACACAGATTCATCACAATCTCGGAAATTTTACCAGAAAAATGTTTATAGTGAGTTATTCCTTTATTGTTTCTTTAAAAAGGTAGACACTGGCTCATCCATGGTCACACTTCTTGGCTTGGGAGCCTCGGTTTCCTCCTGTCCTCTGAATGTGGCAAACAGTGGCTGAGTATGCACTAGGGTTGAATGAAATCCTCCTGTACTAACTGAAAGTTCCTCTTTTGGGGAGTGAGCAACTGGTAGGTTTCATTTTTCTTCATTCCTTTGATATTCCAGGACTGAAATGTTTCCACTTAGCTCAGCAAAACCTAGCAAAGCATATCACAAACTGAGAAAGCTGTACTTTTGTGTTCAAACTGTAATTGATTCTGAAGTAGCATAAAATGCTAGTGTGAAAGAAACAGCTCCCCACTTCCCTGAAGACATTTTGTGCCTAAATGACAGAGAGTTGGTGCCATAAAAGGAGGGGACTGAGACCAACAATTTAAAAAACGGTTATCACATCTCTTCTGAGAAACGGATATGACTTTAACATCAAAGATTTCCCTGCCAGAAGCAAGAGGGCCCAAGAAAGAAACCTACTGAGCAATGTAGCCCAACTTGTCAGTTTCATTAAAAGAGGGCCTGGCTTGCATGGCTTCAAATCCATGAAGTACAAAGTGTCTTAGTCATGCCACAGCAAGCTTTTCCTCCCCAAGCAAGAAGCAACAGCCCTTGAGTGTGACTAATCAGGCATGACTTTGGTTTCTCAACTTGCCATTTTAGTAAATGTGAGCCAATACCTTTGTGGCCAAGCAGGTTGCCCAGAATAAAACCACTGAAATTGCGAATTCTTTTAGAGTGCAGCCTCCCTTTGCTAGGGCTTGAGGTTTTTCTCTTCTCAAGGTTTAGCACAATGCTCAGACAACCAAAGAATGTTGGGCTAAATGTTCTCATGAAGAGTCATGACCAAGTGTGCTTGCTGATGTAGAGATTTGTGTCTTTACTTCTATTTCCATTTCAGCTCATTCTATACTAAGATGGGACTGATGATCTGGCATGAAAGTGTTTACTTCATCCTTTCCAATTCCATTTTGAAGGCTCCTTAGGCTTCTCACTAACAGGTGACCACTTCCTGGAACTAGTCACATTTCCCTACTGCCCTTGGGCTGCAGAGGTATGGCGGCACCACTGGCTCTTGGAGCAGAGAGCTCCAATCATACTGGTCTCAGCAGTGAGATGGCACAGGGAGGTACAGGCCAGAGTGTGATTCTAGTTTAAGTTATGGGACACTGCCTGGGAGAATGGCATAATGTCTTGGTTGTATTGTTTCATAACTGAAAGCAGGATTTTATTCTTTCAGCGGGTGGTAACATTTTCTAAATAGGTAGATAATATGTATTATGCATACATATATAATTTTGTAGGTATATAATTTTTTGCATATAATTTTGAACCATAATCTTTCAGCATTATAACTTTTATCGGGACACAGTTGCAGTACATGATGGTCACATGTACCATGGGGAGCCGGTGCGTGTGTACATCACGTCTTGATCCTTTTTTCGTTTCGTACTCCCCTCATCCCTCCATGCTCTTCCCGCCTCTCGGTCCTCTTCCCATCAGCAAAGCTCTGCTCTTACTCAGTTCTTTTAAAAATCACTTTTCCCTCCTCTTCCTTCTCCCTCTATCTCTTGTCCCCCTTCTAACCGGAAAGAGATCTCCTCACTTGTCTCTGTCTTTGAAGGCCTCACTGTCATACACAGCGACAAATGGATGCTTTCAGGTTTCGGGCCACCTCTCACCTTTGATCTCTAAGGGGGAGGTAACACGGTTCGAGAGTTTCAAGAGGCAGCTAGCAGATGAGAATGGGCAGCCCCAAAGGAAGTACACGCTGCCAAGATCAGCATTACAAGCTAGCTTTAGAACTTACTGAGAAAGTCTAATAACAAGTTTGGAAGAACTCCAATACTCATTCATTCAAATCTATATTTAACTTACTTCAATAAGACTTTGTCTTCTTTTTAGAAAGAAATGCGGGAATAGTCACACCTCATCTCTGGTTCCCTCAGAGAGACCGTGGGTGTTTAATAACCATCAGTTTCCTTCACACGCCTTAAATGACTGAAATGACTCTGGAAGGTTCAGCTTAACACATTTTCAGAGACGCTCCACAAAAGTTTAATTTTAGATTGCTTCGCTCTTTTAATAATCTGGCTTTTTTCCTCTTTACCATTATTTTATAATATGCTTTGGTGTGCTCTTAAGATGCTATTTCTTATGGTATAATTTGCTGTCATCGTACATTACAGGTGCACTGTTCAGTGGCTCTAGTCTATTGGCATTAATACTCTTGGTTCATAAAATGCAAAAATTCTGACTACCTTACCTGGGAGAGAGTCTACTTGTACTATGCCATATGTTGTCATGATCCTTGGGTCTAGGAAGCTGCACGGTCAGTGTGTTAGCCAACGTCATAGAAAAAACGGTGATTATAGACTGCACAGCATTGCCCATCATGTAACAGCAGCAGCGAACCTATGGCTTGCGTGCTGCAGCGGGCTGTTTGCTATTACGAAAGCTCTGTAAGTTTCCTCATTCCTGGTTCAGAGATTCTCTAGGAGTGATTTCTTAGTGCAGAGGCTAAATCATTCGTGGTCATGTTTTTCAATGTCAATTTCATGAACAATAAATAGTTTGCATGGATGAATCTTGGGACTCTGATTTTGAAAACTCATTCCTGTGAATACTGGGGTCTGAGAAAGAGCAGCATCTTGGCCTAGTATGCGAGGAACCCTTTGTTCACTCCCAGGGTTATAGGACTGTGCTCTGTTGTCAGGCAGACTAGAGTAGAACTGAAATCTCCTAGTACAGAATGCAGCACTTTGGGTTTCTGCTAGAGAAGAAACAAGAACGTACCTGATAAGCACGGGACATGTTCCTGAGATCTCAAGTGATTCTGAAGAAAAATGAAAAAGTTTGCAATGCAACATTATATAGTTTCAAAAATAGACATATTATAGGGCAGAACTCACATGATTTAAACAAAAATATCTTTAAATAAATACCAAGTGGCTGCAAGGGCTTAGATTTCTTACCAGAAAAAGTGCTGTGGCGACCCACCCTCCCTTGTTCAGGCCATTTTGCAGATGAAGAAAATGATCCAGTTTATGGGAAGTTTGGCTGACAAGATTAGGGTAAATAATAGCTTTTTAAAATACAGGGTAAAAACTTCATCTGTGCCAGCATGTAGGTTGTCTACATTCTTCACTTATTAAAACAGCAAATATTTGATACACAAATCAAAAGCCTGTTTTGAAAATTTTTTAACCTTTAGAATATCGAATGGGAGACATTGAAATTCAGTCTTCACAGAAGCATCACCTTTGGCATCTGCGGCATTTTCCAAAGTTAGCTGAAGCTCCTACGTATGACTGAAAATGTGAAGACTCGTTTGAACTGAAAGCATCCCCACCCCTACCGTCAGACCTGGAACTCTTCCCTAGAATTTTTGTCGTCTCTTTCTTAAGTCACTTTAGATTATGACTCTCCATCTTGAAGAGGTTGCTTCTAAACGCAAATCTGATGTCTTTCCCTCCTCCTCAGGGTCAGTCACCGGGACGGGGCAATGGCGGAACTGAGGAGGCGTGGGTAGGCGGAACTGAGGAGGCGTGGGGACTGCGGCTCTATCCAGGCTGCTCCAGGCTTACGTTCCATCAGTGTGCTCCGCCCCGTTTGTTCTCCTCCTCTTTAAGACAGAGCAAGCTTGTTTTGATGGTGTCCTCCCATAAAACTACTGGTAGCAGCTTTTGCTCCCTCATCCCAATGGTACCATGTTCCACAGTTATAAACACTCTTCATTCTAAATAGTTACTACCAAGCAGTAATTATCTTGTTCACATTTTTTGAAGGCATTCTATAGAAGTTACCTTTCTGACTTTCACAGTGAGCACAGAGAGCACTTAGTAAATGTTCAAAACATTTTTAATTAAAATTCAAATGTTATTTTAAATCTACACATAGAAATAGAATTTCATGTTACAAAAATATTAGGTGGGCATGGCCTTTTAGAGGCAGATTAACTTAAGTTTTAGTTTTATATTTTCCACATATTCAGTTTGTGGTTTGGACCAACTTCAGATTTCTGAGTCTGTTTCTCCTCTGTAAAAGTCATAAAATTAATGCAAACTTCACTGAGTATAGATAAATAATACTTGAAAATCTGGCACAAGAAATGCTACCTACTCTCCTCTTTCCAAAGGATTGAATTTTTAAAATTCTTTTCGTTTATTTGTTTAATTCTTAGTCAGTTAGAAAATTAAGTTAAATGGAAACCCACACCCAAACTTCTCCAAGCTTAGAGTCATTCCTGTATGTGTTCTGATGTACAACAGAGGTCAGAGGTTTGTGCTTGTAGTAACACAGACAGGAGCTTCTAGGTCCCAGAGCTAACAATTCTTTACCATGTACAGGAGCATCCTTACTCACTGTGCAACAAACTTCCCATATTTTCTGTAATCTGACCCAGATTCCAGCTCGTAGAAGGTAGGCACAATAGTTAAGCCTACCAGAAAGCTGTCATATTTCAACTTTGTCAGTGTTCAAGTGACTTTGTGCACAGCTGGCGTGGTAACTCTGATACACTGGGAAATTTCTCACCAACATGTTGCCAAGCCACTTCCACTCGCAGGGACAGGAGGAGCCAGTCAAAAAGACCTGATATTAATCTCAACCATGTGAGAACACTAAGTATCTCAGAAGTTTGAAATTCTCCAGACACAGACTTGGATTACTTTGCTTATGGGTAGTATTGGCTGCATTTTGGTCTGTTTCATTTTTAGACAGAGGGATTTTGCTTTTCAAAAGAGTATATGGCTTTCCGAGGCTTTTCTGATCTTGTTAGTTTTCTGGCTGTTGTTGGAACTTTTTGAGAACTTCTGAAAAGTAGAACCTACTCAAAATGGAAGCTCTGGGCTCTAACTCTCAAGTAGAAAACCAAAGCCATTACACCTCTAGTGAACAGTAGCTGGATAAAACTGGAGGGCCTCAGCTTTTATCATAAAGGAGGAACTGGAGAGGTATATGTTCAGATAATGATTTTGAACAGTTCACATGAACTGTGAACTCTCATGGAATTTGACTTAGTTACAGAAAGTGAAGGCAATGGAGACAGGAAGGTGGACACAAAAGATAAATTTCCACTTGAGAGCTAATAGCTGGACTGTGACCTTTGGTCTTCATGGCAGTTCTGCATTGAATGAGGTTGCTCACAACTCTTTACGCATTAATCAAGAAGTGAATACCTGAGGAACTGAAGCTAGTGTGACTAGGGAATGGCAAAGGTCCAGTTCAAATACCAGAAACTTCGGTATGCACCGAAGCACAGTTCTCACAGTATGGGAAAAATTGGGACTTCATTTCAAATATGTTATTTTTAATGGAGACCAGTGGAATTCAAGACATTTTTCTGCCAAACTATGAATAATTAACTGTAAGTGACATAAGTACTACCAACATGTTTTGTTTCTTAGTGTAAATCCAGGTGATTTCTTGACATATAAGTTTGTTAGCTAAAATATGAGTCATTCATTTAATGGTGGTGATTTTTTTCCTGCAAGGAACTGATGAATATCTCCCACTGAAAAATTTTCATGTTTACCTTCTCAATATTTCTTGCTGAACTTAAGTGTTGAAATTAAACAATGAGAGGGGAAGAGAACAACGTTGAAACCCACTTGAAAACTGGTACATTGACAAACAAAAATGATCAGTACTTGTGCTTAAGGCTTGCTACTTTCTACTCACAATAATTGTGACAAATATTATTAGATGCATTTTAAGGGTGGTAATACATGGCTGAATATACTCATTTGATTCAAACCTCATAGTACAAATTGACTTCCACATCACATTCACTCTTCTTACCTGAGCAAATCCTATTGATGATTAATACAGACCCTAAGGAGAGATGACACAAGAGTAGCAGGAAGTATCTTTCGTACTGAAATTTCCTTTGTCAGGTGAGAAGCTACCTAATCTCTTATATTCTTAGACTTTGAAGAGATTATTGGTCTTTTATTAAAACAGCCCAGAATCTTCAGTAGTGCTCTCTTAGAGAGACAGTTTAGTTGGTAAATACGCCACTCATTGCTTTAATTCTTTTTTAAGTCATTATCATCCTTTAATGGTGTAGTTTCTATTTCTGTAGCTAAAATCCTATAGTGAAGAAAGTGAACAATTTCTTAGGAGATTTTTCTCTTTCTGTTGAAGTTAAGGGAAAGGAGAAAGACAGACCCTTTTGTATATCATCAAACATCAAGCAGCAATGCCACTTTATGCAGTGGAAATTTGCAAACAAATTTTTAACTCCACATAGGTTTCAGGCAATGAAGACAAGCTGGAAACCTTTTCCAAGCTAAGTTAGGATGACATTTGCTAACAATATCCTCTCACTATTTAGAGAAATAGAATGACACATCTTAGGTATTGTTTATTCTTTGGGAAAGCTTTTTAAAAATTCAATTAAAAGTAATAACTAAATAAATCTAGTTCTAAGGGTTTAATGACAGGTTCCACCTTATTTTTTGTACCAGGAATCAAACTCAGGACCTTGTGCCTGCCAGGCAAGCACTTGTGCCGCTGAGCTATATCCCTGGGCCCCACCTTAATTTTTGACTGCGAGAGGGCAACAAAAGTATTCTTCATGGGGCTAGAGATATAGCTCAGCAACACAGCAACTCCCTGGAAGTGCAAGGTTCTCAATTCAATTTTCAGTACCAAAAAAAAAAGTATTCTTCAAGAGGGTATAGTTTGGAGTTTGCCAAAAAATGTAAAAATAGAACTACTCTATGGTGAACATCCTCATTCCTGAGTATACACAAAGGAAATGAACTTTATGTGTCAAAGCAACCCCTGCTCTCCACCTCTCGCTGCAGCACCACTCGCAATAGCTAGGAAATAGAAACAGCCTGAGTGTCCATTAACTGACACACGGATGAGGAAAATGTGGGACACTGATGTAGCAGAACATTACTCACCCATAAAAAATGAATGAAATTCTGCCATTTACAGTGGTGGAGGCGGAACTAGAGCTCCTTATGTGAAGGGAAATGAGAGAGGCACAGAAAAACAAGCACTATCTGATCACACTCATATATGGAGTATAAAAATCTTTGGCCTCGCAGATATTGAGATTAGAATGCTTGCCAGCTTCAGGGGAGAGGGAAGAGGAAAGACAGGAAAAGGTTCAGCAATGCACACTGAGTCAAGTTAACAGAAGGAAGAATTTCTGGGGTGCTACTCCACGGTGGGTGGCTATCGCTACAACAGTGCATTGACGTTTGTAAACCTTGAAGAAGAGAAACTGAATATTTTCACCGCAGGGAAATGATGTTGGAAAGACAGTAGATATATTTAATCTTAATGGACCATTATACAATATACACATGCGTTGAAATGTCAAGTTTTCTCATTAAAATGTGCTATTTTTTGTTTTACCAGTTAAAGTGATGTGTTTTAAAAAGAATTTTTGTAAGTACACACAAAAAACTACATTTTAAAATTCATATGCATGTGCATTTTTTCTCTGCAGACAGCGACTAGCCTAGGTGTAAGAGAGATCAGGCTTTCTTTAGTGATGTAGTGACTTTCTGATGCATGCCTGAGTGCTATTTCTTTACTCTTTGACCATGTTTCTTTTGTAGGAGAATGCCAAAGGTAACTAATTAGAATGTATAATGCACATACATTGTTGTTCAATAGACCCTTTATATCCATGGTTTCATTTACCTGAGATTAATTGTTGTCCAAAATATTAAATGTAAAATTGCAGAATTAAATAATCCATAAGTTGTAACTTGTGCATCTATGTTCCATAGCATGACAAGATCTTATGACATTCCCCTGTGTCTTTGTAAAATTAAGTGACTTTAAGTGATTTCAATTATCCTTTGCAGAATCACAGGAACACAAGTATTAGAAAGAAAGGAATTCCAAAATAGGTTCTGTTACTACGAAAGTATCAGCTAACACAATGAGCAGAAAGAGGGACGCCAGGGCTACATTTTACAAAGGTGCGATTGGCAGGTGCATGTCTCTGTTCTGAAACGTGCAGAAACAGTGAAGCGCAACGGTTCCGGATCGAAGCACTCATGCTGGTCTTGTGTTCCTTGTGCTGCCCTAGTGTTTTTAGAGTCAAAGCCTTAATTTGCTGAGCAGAACACATATTTGAACATAATATCCAAGTTTGTATCCCATATATGATGCTTTTGTTATGATTAGCCAGAGCTGTGTAAAATTTCTTAAAATATATAAAGTTCTTATAAGAAGGCAGTGGGTAACATCTGGGAGATCCCATGTGACAAAATGATAGACCTGGAGATTCCTGAAAATTCATTTATAACAGCTACATTTTGTAGATGTCCATTGCAATCCAGCATCACCCATCACTTACAATGGTGAAAATATATCTTAAAGCCATATTTTGAAATTAGTGCATTATTTAGTGTTTCTTTTATGTGGTTCTGGCAGAAAGTTCTCTGACACTTTGGAATAAGCATGGGAACTGCATGTGCATAATGTCCAAGGCTGTACTGAAGAGCGTCAGCAGCTTTCTGTTTCTGACCATGGCAGGCGGCCCAAGTGGAGCACACGGGTAGGTTGTAAGGATTTGAACTTGTAAGCAATGTCCACTAAAGTGCCTTGTGTAATGGAAGCTCAGAGCATGGTAAACATTTTTCTAGTCCTAATTCAAGGCACATTCTATGAACTGTGTGAGTATATTTAAGACAATCATGAAAACTTTCATCTGAAATTAGACTTTTTTCTCTACAGCTGTAGATAGAGAAGTTGATTAGTTGCAGAAACACGATTTTAGCATTAGATCAGCTTGAGGAATTCAGAAAAAGGCCCTTCAGAATGGAAATCAGAGGACACAAACCCTCTTCACTGTTGTACTCCCAACAGCCAACAGTGGTTACAGAGGAGAAACTTGTGTTACTACTGATCTGGGGGTGTAGAATCAGGAACAGGTGGTCAACAATGGTCTTCATCCTGGGGAGCCATAGAGAAGACAGTTCCTTGGAGAAATTAGAGAAAGCACATAAAACTCAGTATTCAAAACTAATAATATCTTGATGCAACATTTAAAAAAAATTTATGTCCCCAAATTCATGTTGAACAAAATACCAGTGTTTTACATGAAGATAATGTCTCACCATGACTTGCATAATATTATTGCATTTGTCTCACCCTAGTTCTGGCCTTTACACATCCTATCTTGGTTTAAGGTTTTGATATTTTGTTCATCATGGTTTTTTAAATTAATTACTTTGAAAATTACTTTGTGTGTTATTTACCTGATCACTATGTGTTGGGTGCCTCCTTCATGTTTGCACTGTGCTGAGTGTTTCACATGGATCACCTCTTCCCTGTCCTTGTCCTAACTAGCACATGGCACATAACAGCTATCCAAAAGCAGTTCTTAAATCCATTACTAAAGGGATCCTTTCTGATTCCTTCTCTACAAACTCCTCACTGGAAGAGATGGGAATGTGTGTCGTGTTCTAGACTCCTTATTTTGACAGGACCATCATTTTCTATGTTTTAAAATAATAGGTGCCATGAGAAAATTTAATTTTTCTACTACTAAAATAATACCATTATAATTAGTTATTTTCAGGATGTCGAAGGCATACATGGGAATTCCCACTGAAAGTGCAGTGACACTTTACTTATGCTTTGTTCGCAGGATAAACATCTCTTTAACCACAGCATGTGGGAGCTGGATGGTGTTAGGAAGCCAAGCTTATCCAGTGGATTCAAGCAACAGTCTGAAATAATGCAAAGCTAGGAAGGAGTCAGCAATGCAGAGGGGGGCTGAAGGTCCTCTACTCCATTTGTGTGTGCATAAGTGAACATGTGTGTGTGTGTGTGTGTGTGTAGGTGTGAATCCTTGGTCATCATTGACAAAAGTGCAAACTTTTAAACCTGAGGTAGAGCTGAAGTATCTTTCCTCTCAAGTCTTTTATTGAACTAGAACGCATGGTTCTCAGATCTGCTTTCAATGGGAAGACAGGATGGGGTGGGTGATAGTGGATAAGCCAGAAAACAAAAACAAAACCAGAACAGAACATCCTCTGTGCTTCTCTGAAGGATGTGGGAGTCAGGATCACTGTGTATTAAATGCTTATAACATTAGAGAAAAAAATGTGAAAAGAAAACCAGAATGTCAGCTTCTTTCTTTGTGCTGAGTTGAGTTCAAAATGACAGAAAGAATTATTTCTAAATGTAAAGGTGTATTTCTCTTCAACCCCCACACTCCAAGCCTTGTAAAATCATCCAGGATGTTACCACAAAGTAAGGCCATGGCCTCTTGACAACCCAAGGAATAGGTTTCTCTGTTCATGAATCTTAGCAAGACCTACTATCCTGCTCTTGACAGTTTTCTGAAAATATGGTGTTTCAACAGTTTCCTGGTTTTTCCTCATTTTTCCTCTTTCACTTCCTTTACTAATGAATTTTTCTCTGTAGACTAGAAGGAGTAGTTACAGGGTATCAGCTGGACACTAATTGAAAGAAGCAATCAAAAAGCTCAAAAATTGAACTTAGAAAGAGTCTTTGGGGAGCCCCTATGCAAAAGCCTTTGCAAGAAACAGGATTTTTGCAAGCCCAGCAAGGACCTTGGATGTCTTCCTTTGTTTCTCTAGGGTTACACAAGAGAGAGCATCTGTAATGCTATTTCTGCATTTTTCCATCACAGATAAGTGAAACGAGTGAGTTTAGGCCTAAACTGAAAAATGCTTAGGATGGAGAGGTGGTGGGAAATTCAATTAGTCTATCTGTATAGATCATCATCTCCAGGTCAGAAATGAAAAACCACTGAATTCTTGGCAATGCAGGCATGTGAGCTAAGGTCCCCAAAGTTATCCTGTGGAGCAAGTGTGGTTGGAGGCTACTGTGATGAGATGCAGTTTCCAGTTTTCTTTCAGGTATGACGGTGTTGAATGATCAAAGAAAAGGTTGTTTTCACACATGAGCTGTGGCAGGGCAACTCCTCCTACCTGAACATCTGCCTGAAGGGAAAGGGCACTGGTTACCCTCAGAGGCACGTCCCGGGGTCTTGAAAGGCAGCAGCTTCCTAGGGTGTTTGAAATTTAACACTGGTGAAGTTGAAACCATGACTTTATGAAGCTGTGTTCAACTCTTAGTTATGGTTTCACAATGATTCTCCCCCCCCCCCCCATACATTTGGTACTGTTACCATTCTTTTTTTAATCCTCCAACTAGGTGACTTTGGTGTTTTGTTACGTTGCTTTCATTCTTCTGGAGCTGCTTGTATGTCAGCAAGAGGTTATGCCTGTTTGGTTAATGGCACAGCTGAGATGAGGTTCTTGAACTTGCTTGTCACTCTTGGAATGTGGCAATCTTCAGGTTTTGTCAATAGCATCTACATTGTGTGCGACAGGATACTGTATGAAGACTTGGAGCTCAGTCACTCAGCCAGATCAACCAACTGATGAACACTTATCAGACATCTGCTGATAGAACGTGTGTCTAGAGCTGGTACTGGCACCTGCATAACTAGAAACTGTTTTAACTCAAATACTTTCAGGAATCACCAAATTCTAGATAATTATTCAGAGGATGCTTAGAAGAGTTGATTATGTTTGTGTAAAATTGGTTTTGCATATTTTTGGTGACAGATAAAATGTCTAAAGAAACCTGTAATATTCTATGATCCCCTGTATGTTCCCAAAATAAAACAAAATGGGACAAATAAAAACATCTAAATACTTTTACTGGAAATAAAGAGTTGATGACTTTCAATGAGTTTAATTTCTTGAACCGTACACTGTGTGGAAATGCTTTTACTAAAAGGGGAAAGAGACAGAAAAGAACAGCTGTTGAATGTCCTGGAGTTGACTGCATGGGTGGGGACTGTAGTACAGAGCCCAGCTATAAACTCTAAGCATCTACAGGAAGGATCCCAGGAAGTGTTTGTGCAGCTTGGCGTCTGAGGGACACACTTCGACACTCACCATCTAGCAAGAGCATGATGTTAATTCTTCACCTGTTGTAGTAACAGCCATCTCTGTGTGTCCCCCTGCCCGACACTGTTCCAGGGAGTGGACAGTTTCAATAGTTAGAAACTTTCCCAATGTCGAAAGTTAATAAGTGGCAGAGGTAAAACTGTAATTTTCTTATGTGAAACCTATACTCATACCCATGATGCACACACTTGTGAACTTGTAAGAACTTAACTCCACTTGATATCACGTGTAGTTTTACAGGCAGATCTTACTTTATGTGTGGATAAAGGCATATAGTACCTGTGGTAGAACTATATACAAATATGATGCATCTTCATATGGATTTTCTATAATTTCTCCCCTTTTGCTCTGTTCCTCCACAATCTATTCCCTCATAGTTACTGCTTTACATTTGGTGATTATCCACCTTGACTCAATTTTTCTGTGGGACATGTCCCAAGAAGTATGTTTATTTAGTAAAAGGACGAATGAACAGCTGCCAAATACCATAACTCTTAGAGCTAGATGCTCATCCATCATCGTCAATGTCAGATCGTTTTCCTATCTAGTGTTAAAGCACAAGACAATAGCAGAATAGGGCAGGTATATTTTAATTTTAATTCAACAGCTGGTTAATGCAAACGCTTCTGAAAAGGAGCAGAGAACCATGTCTTAATTCTTGACTGTTCTCATTCTATCTTTGTGTTTGACAGACAGTAATGCTCAGTAGTAATTTCCTGAATGATCTAATCATCATTAGCTTAAAAACCATGAACACGTGTTCAGTAACAACTGTGTGCAAGATACTAAGGTAGGTGATGAAAAGAATTCAGGAAATTATGATAGTCATAGTGACCAATGACTACCATATGCCGGGCATTGCGCTGAGCACTTCTTTTGGATCCAGTGCTGCAGTGCATCTCCCCAACAATCTCATAAGAGCAATCAGTGATCCACTTTGGAAATAGCAAACTTAACTTCTAGGAAGTTAAATAGTTATTTCCCCACATGACAGAGCTTACATTACAACTAAGCCCTGCATTACAAATTCCAGAAATCTCCTTTAAATATCTTACCTGGTTCTAAAAATTTATGCAAATATACATTTAAAATGACAAATATTTATTAAATATATTTGAGATTATAATATACAAATTCATATTAATTTGCCAAACTTTAGCTGTAGTGCCACAACTTGATATTTACTATGAACGGTGTCCTTGGAATTATGTTCCCTTTCTTGTACAGATCATACTCACTAGGTATCATCTACAATTTCCAGTTTCATTTTGTATTAAGTATATCCAAAGCTTAAAGATACTCATACATGGACAATAATTTTCAGTATAAAATCTTTCCAAATTTCTATGATTATTCCTCAAAACATTCCAGGTGCTTCATAAACACCCAGTCTACGAGATTTCTTCATTATGGTTAACTAAAGCCTTTGACCTAGTTCTCTGTACAGTTTTCTCTTTGAATGTATATTTAATAAGTTTACTAGTAGGGTTTAAATATGTGGTAACAAACTGAAAGTAACTGTCAGAAAGCACACCGGGGAACAAACATAATTTAGCCTTGATAAGCACCTCATTCTTCTCAGGAGTGAACAAGAAAGTAGTAGCCTAATAACCATGAACAATCAGGGTCCTAAGGCAGCAGGTAATGCTTCACAAAGGCAAAGACATATTGACTGAGTGGAATGTAGTGAAACACACTTTTATTGTATTGCCTGCATGTATTTTCTTTAACAAACACAGATCTAATGCTTATGTTCCAGGCATAGTTCTTAGCAGTTTATGAATATTTTCCTATTTAATCCTTATTCTCTGCTTAGTTTTTGTATTATTTTACCAATTACAGAGAAGGAAATTAGTGCTCCAAGAAGTACCCTACCTTGCCAAAGTTCATATATCTGTTATGTGGGAAAGTCACAGTTTGATCTTACATACATACTCTTAATGCCTTGCCTGCCCAACAAAAGTCCTTGTACCTCCTCTTCAAAAACCTTCATCCAGATGCAAAGGGCACATCTGTTTCTCCTACAAAGTAGCATATGGCAATTATCTAATGAGGGCCCAGGAGCTCACCAACATCTCTTGTCATGACTACTAAATGTGCAAACGATTTTCAGTGTGTAAAAGCATATTGTTAATAAAGCTAGTCTCCATTTTTCTTTCCTTCCCTAAATGGCAACAAGGAACAGAGACATTTGGTTTTCTTCTGTGAATCCACTTTTGCTTATCTCTTTAAAACCGTTTCCTTTATGTGTTACTATTCTTTATGGTTTATAGACTCTGCAGTGATAACACAGACCATGTGTGGAAGACCAGTAGGGAAGAGACCAGCAGGTGAGAGGAGTGAGCCGGGAATGTGTTCTGCAGAAGTACCTCATCCTGTTATCTCTCTCCCGTGGGTTATGCACTGCAATACCCACAACTTCCAGAGATTCTGCGTTCAGATCACAGAGTAATTTTCATCTCCTAATCAAATTACACATCTTAATCCGAGGCAAACATCTTTACTTCTAATGCCACAGGTACTAGTATAGTCTTTATTTCTAGGCTGATAAGGAAGAAAAAATGGATCTAAATTCTTTCGGTAATAACAACCCTAATGGGATCTCTCTCCACTTGTGAAGTCGTAACACCCCGGAGCTGGATGATGCAGTAGCAGGTCACTATTTACTTACAAACAATCATATACACAAGCGACTGAAACCTCTGTAGCTTAGAGAAACCTCTGCCAGCTTGTAGTAATCATTTGGGAAGTTCATTTGGGAAGAACTTTAGACATATTCCAAGTAAAAATGAAGATTAAGAGTCTTCTTGATGAATGATGTGTTCTGACAGTAAAAGAAAGGCTATTATAGAAATTATAGGAGATGAAAGATTGCGGATGGGAGCTAAATGAAACATTTTAGAGCTGCATTTGATTTCAATTTTTGATTTATGTTCTCACAGAGTGCAGGATACTCTGGTGGAAACAAGAGCATACATACCAAGTGATTCACTAAGAGGTTGTGTGTGAACGTTTTAAAACTACTTTCCAAGGAAAAATACACCTACAAACTGTTTTAGGTGACACTGCAATGGTTAACTACACTGTGAGTTTCATTGAAGTATCTCTGTGTTATCATTAGGTCCTCATTTCAACCTGTTGGGTCTCTGGGGACTCACATTAAAATTGCCGTGCACACAGTAAGCCAAAGAGTCTTGTTTTCAATGAGGAAATTCACTAATATCATATAGTTTGACTATTGCCTTTGCGGGTATCCTCAAGGAATTGTGTTATGCTAAGTTGGCATAGTGTGGGTTCCGAGTGTACTTCAAAGGCCCGTGTATTGAGGACCTGGTCCTCAGCTTGACCTCCATGGCATGTAACACAACTTCCATGAGGTAGACCCTACTAGAAGATTTTAAGTCATTGTAGGGTTCTGAGCTGTTCCTTTTTCTCTCTTTGCTTCCCAGCCTCCATGAAGTGAGCAGCTCACTACACTGTGCACATCACCTGTGATGTGCTGCCTTCTGACTGTGAAAGTTAGGAGAAATGACGGACTCAGACTGGCATGGTGTTCACTGTGTATTTCTCCCACATGTGATGTTCATAGTGATATAATCCCAAGCAATGTGGACTATATTTACAAATGTTCCTGGTATAAAGTTGAGAACAGAAACAATTTACATTCATTTCTCAGAAAGCACACTAGATTTCATAATATAAACCCTAAATAATATTGATGCACCTGGAGATGTCTACAGACAAAGGCAAACTCAACTGGTAACTTCTTCTTGGTGAGCTGTCCTTGAAGAGAACAGAAAGCATCCAGAACTCCACAGAGAGTCTCGCCCACCTTCCCCTGTTCATTTTGAAAATAGAAGTGGCCTAACCAAAGTAGAAGGTACACATTTTATTTCCTTTTATTTATACTTTCCTTAGCTCCCAGCCAATGGATAAGCAGCAGGGAGAGAAACCAAGGGTTGACTCTATGTAAGGAATCCACCGAATAGATTTTAAAATGCTTTTGCATTTTAATGGTGTGATCATGATAATGAATTTTGTATTATGTTTACTACATTCTGAAAATAATGTATTTTGAGTGTTGCTGATTGCCAGGTTCAACATAATAGTCCATGCCTGGGCTTCGGTGCTATGACATTCATTTTACTGTGATCACCATTGTCATTACCATCAGCAGGGGCATCACTGTGTAAATCATGGTTTGCACATGTTACACACTGTTCCCATTTACTATTGCCCAGGCTAAGTGGCCCCATCCATTAACTGACAGCGAATATGGCTGTGCCTGTGTGTGCCAATTCAAAAGATTGCTTTTATGACTCCAACAAATTGATCTAACAATTTAGGGGCAATAACCCCTTGGGAGCACTGAAGCTTCCCGTATTTTATATAAAATCACAGTTTATTTGGGTTAAAACAAAACTGAAGCAAATTAAGTGCGACAAAAACAGCACAAAACAAAAACATAAATAGTTACTGAAAGACTATTACATTCGGCCTCCTGCTATCTATAGAATTCTAAGTAATGAAATCTGCACTGCCTTGGAGATTATGCACCAAGGGAGAGAAGGAAATAAGGACTTTTACAAGGAAAGCATGAAAATCTTGGCAGATACACACCACATCACCTTCTCTAAGTTTGAAAGGTAGGCAATTCTTCACCAAAGGCTTCATCAGAGAAGACCTGCTGATTGGAGCCATGAAGCCTCTATAAGAATTAGCCAGACCTGAGAGGACAGGAAATGAAATAGTAATTCTAGAAGGGAGGCCATTCTGTTAAAGGTACAGGGCACTCGAGGAGCAGGTGGGTGAAACAGTGAAAAGGCTTTCCTTACAATAAACATAAGGGACTAGCGGTGGTCAGAGGTGAGGATAGCAGGTTAGTGCAAGGTCTGTGGTACAAGGATGTGTTTGACGTTAGTGAGCCTGGACATAATGTTAGGAGCAATGGGAAGAAAATTAAATAATTATTGTTCACTTTAAAATCATCCTGATGACTAGACTAGAAAGGACAGAAGAATAGTAGGCCAGCTATTAGGAAACAGGCAAAGCTACCCTGAGAGAAATGACGGAGGCAGTGAGGGCAGCGATGAGGGATAGAAGCAAATGCTTTCTAAGGTATCCACAGCAAATACAGAGGTACAACTCCTGCCAAATGAGAGACCGAAGTTCTTGGTTGATTGACAGAAAGGCGGCCCAGAGTGGGGCCAGGGTGGGGAAAAGGTTGCTGATTTTGCTGTGAATTTTTTGGATTTCAATTCTTGGCAGCAAATCCAAGTGGAAATATCCAGTGGAGTGTTGGATATAAGGATCTCAAGTTCAGAGACAAATCTTAAAAGTTTTGGAATGGGTCATCCTCCACACATGGCCTTTAAAGTAGATGGGTGATTGAAGGTGTGTGATAGGAAAGAAGCAATTCTTAACAGATTAAGGGATTGTATTTAGCAGCAAATCGCTCCCTGGCGACTTTTGGAAATGATAGTTTCTACAGAGTAGTTAGCAAAATCCGAGAGGCAGTGGGTTGAGGGAAGGTGACAATAGGAACAGGTAGTGTTTCCAGGGAGTTTGGCTATGAAATGGAAAAAAGAAGTAAAACAAGTTGTTACAAACATGAAATTCTTTATAATGCCAGTTAAACTTAAATATTATTTAATATTACAAACTGTCATAGTTAAAGTATGAATGGCTCTACAGAACATTTCAAAGGAAATACTTTTCTCTGCAATTCTTAAATGTTTTGAATTTATGCCAATGGTTAATACTCAAAATTCTTGTTTAGCATATTGCTTTTCCACTGACTACATCTCTCTTAACAGAAAAATTCCACTGTTTCTACCAAGGGTATTCTTGGCTCCACAGCTACATGGCTTTCAGCCATTTTTGTCATCAAAAGCATTTGCATTGCTAGTTCACACAGCCCACAAAGACAGAATACTCGCTCTGCTCCAAACTGATTATAGAAAGGTTTAGATATGCCTTTCACTTTCCCTAGTATCTTGTTTCTTTTCTACTGAGAAATAATTGAGTGACCTCAAAGTCCAACTAATTTAATCTTCTTAGTTTACAGATGAGGAAATAGATACTTAGCGAGTTACTATGTTTTGCACATAATATGTGAGTGGCAAAATGGTGTCAGAACACTGATCTTGAAGGCTTGGCTGTACAATATGTGTTTTCCAGGAAAACATGTGCCAGTAAAAGGAATCCTTTTCTCCTTAGAAAGGTAAAGTTTTAAAATATGAGATAGACATCATCTCTTCTTCATTAGCAATTATTAGTGGTTACTGGAATTTTATATGAAGCCCCAGAGTTCTATAGTGTCTGCTTGTGTTAGCGTTTTTGACATGGGATCAGACACAAACTGCTTCACAAAAATGTTCTGTAAATTTCACCTAGAGTTTGTTACTAAACTAAAACATATTAGCCATTCACACTTCTATTTGACAAATTAGTGAAGAACCCAATGATCTATAAGATTACTATAATTGCAAGTATTGCAAGTTCTCTTAAATGTGTTGGAGAAAAACTTTGCCAAGCACTGTCGATATTGGAATAGTCCAGTTCCATAAAAAGAAACCAATGGAGACATTAAGCAAGAAATTTGATTGTTCAAAATCCATATGGTGTGAGGCTTGAAAAAAAAGTATGTTTGTCAAAAGGAAACCCATTGAATGAAATGGTTGAAAAAAACAATTCTAGAATGTCAGTTGTGGTCTTGGCTGCTGCTGTGGTCAGATCTGGGAGCACGCACGCACAAACACATGCCAGTAGTTGTAAGGGGATGATAACTTGAAACTACTATGAGGATAACTTTTTAAAAACTTGATTTAAAAAATAAAAGAATGAAATGTTCTCCAAATGTCTCTTCTAAAGGAACTGGTTCCACATTTCCAGCACCGGAATGATGTGTACTGAAACTCAAAAATGATGTTTTCATATTTTATTGGCAGCTTCATTAGAGTTTCAAAATTTAGAAACTATCAAAACTTCAATATGTTTGGCTTGCTCTCTCTCCATCTTAACATACATAGTTTAAACAAAACATATTGTTTCTTTTTTATATTTATTTTCTTATCAGATCATTCAATTAGATATTTTTCCCATCAAAGAAACAGTAGCTAATACAAGCTATTGATGAAAGTAAACCCAAACAGAGCTTTCAAACACTGGAAAACTAAATGAAATAACTTTCTAGATCAAAATATGAAACTGAAGAAGACATAAATTTAAAATTCAGTAATGTAAATGTGTCAAAGAAAGGATAGTTTTTGGATATATAACATTGCTGAGTCTATGTTATCAGCTTAGAGTCAAGGAAAACTGGAAATCGAGGGGGAATTTAAAATTTTTTGTTTTGTGCTGTTTTGTTGTATCAGTGTGTGATGGGATAATAAAGAGCTAGTATGTGACAATTACTTTCTAAGGGATGACAATAGACAGCAGGATTTTCCTTGTATGAATTTTATTTTAGAATAAAATTGGAGTATCCTTAGACACAGATGAAATTGAGAAAATAATATAAAAATGAATCATTTCACAGATACCTCTAGTAATATTTTAATATGAACAAAATACTCTGTTAAAAGAAGGCCATTATGTTTTTCTTCAATATTGTTATAAAATATTGGCTAATGTTGGGCATAGTTTTCCAATGTATAAATTTCTTTCACTTGCTGTCTCTCTGTAATACACATAACTATCTTGGGGTTGGTCAACATCATAAAGATCATTATTTTACAAATGAGGAATCTAAGGATAAAGATGAAAGATTTCAATGGCAATTGAATCTTCACTGAGTTTTTTCTGTTTACCATTGTGACATTCAGAAAAGACACTGCTTTTGATCTATTTATTCTGACTATATTTATTAGGGCAAGGTAGGTATTCATATAATGGTGAGAATTGAATATGTAACTATTGATTATCCATTAATGCATTTCATTTTTTATTTTTAAAAAAGCTAAAGGTATTCTACAAAACGACAACTAAAGTTTTCAGATATTTTCAGACAGCTCTCTCAAGAGCACGTAGTTGGGCTTTGAGCCACTTATTACCCAACAGAGGAGGAGTCTCTTCTGCGGGTCGGTAGGGTGTATATTATCTGTGAAAGAGTTAAAGCGGGTTATTTGATCAATCTTGTATGTCTGTATGTGTTATCCTGAACACACACTTCGAAGAAATCAATATGTAAAGCAGCAACTATTGGTGTTTTTGTTGTTGTTGTTGTTGTTGTTGCTGTTGTTGTTGTTTGCCTGTTTTGTTTTTTGTCTTTGGATTTTTGGTTTTTGTGTTTTTTCTGTTGTTGAGAGGATTAATTGTCTGACTAAATTTGCATATCTGTATATGGGTTCATATATTTACACTTTGAAGATATCAATGGGTAAAGCAATAACCACTGTTGAGACCATATCACCTTGTCTATAGATTAGTTGTGATTGTACTATTTTTTATGCTAATTGGTGTCTGTTTGTTAATATGTTTTTTTTTTTTTTTTTTTTTGGCGGTACTGGGGATCGAACTCAGTACCCTGCGCTTGCTAGGCAGACGCTTATTCCACTGAGCTATATCCCCAGCCCCCTGTTAATATGTTTTTGTACTTTTATTTTTTTAAATAAAAAAAGAAAAAAAAATCAAACTGTAAGTCAGTCTTCTTTTATTATTTACACACAATAGCAGTTCTACAAAATATATTTCAAAATAACCACCCCTAAAAAGGTGAACGAACCCTATTGTCTTGGGCCTAAGGTGTACATCTCTGTCGTAAACCCTGAAAGCTGCTTATTTTCCTTCTATGCTTCCTTCCTTCCTTCCTTCCTCCTCCTCCTCATCAGTTTTCTTAAGAGACAGTTTGTGGCTGTTAGCCAGGGTTGACCACTTGACCTCAAAGTCACTGTCCTGCCCCAGCCTCCCGTGTACTGAATTGTCCGATGTCCTTCACCGTGCTCAGAGGACGGGGACCGTGAGGACGATGAGGACGATGATGGCGGTGATGACTGTATTTTACGACAGCCACCATTTACTTTAATACTGGTTTTTTATAGTCTCTTCAGGTCAGGTTTGGGATCATTTTCCTCCTATCAAAAAAAAAAAAAATCATAGGGCTGGGGATATAGCTCAGTGGAATAAGCGCTTGCCTAGCAAGCGCAGGGACCTGAGTT